>CAJDYZ010009559.1:253675-268638 GCA_903986555.1 Heterotrigona itama | reverse complement strand
GGCTCGGGAGGAAAGAAAGAGGGGGGGAGGGGGGAGGGGGAGGGAAAAAGAAGAAAAGAATGAAGAGAAGATAGGAGGACTTGGGAACGTTCGCGCGAAGAGAAACGCAGAGGGTGTAGACGTAATCCTGTGAAAATAAACTTTGGCCGGTCGAGAGCGCAACGATTCAACGATGATCCACAGTGTTGCAGGCGCGCTATTCTTTCTAAGAAAAACAAACTCCCTTAATTAGCCTCGGTGTGAAGCGCTCGAGGGGCCTTAATTTATCGTCCTCTCGCGACACGTCTGTGGAACGTCTTTAGTTTGGTCTTTTAAACTTTTAATTTTTTTTCCCCCCCACTCGTTTATTCCGTTGTTATCTTCTTCGAGGCGAAAGAAATGTATTTTTGTTGCAAATACATTTTTTTTTAGTAGCAGATTTTCTTCCAGGGCAAAGAGAAAAGATATATTTCAAAAATATTTCGTAGGTACAAAAATATTCTTACAATTTTATAATAGTAGAAAACCTATACTGATGTGTAGATATATACAGATATATTATATATTAAAAAAATTATTTCATTAACAGATTTTTTTTCAAAGTAAAGAAAAAGAAAGTGTGTGCGAGTAATAGAAAATGTATTTTCTTTGTCGGAAAAAATATATTTAGTATTAAGTAGTAATTAGTAGGAGAAAAAATATATCTCAATAGTTGATTCTTTTTAGAACAAAGAAAAAAATTATTTATTTTAATTATAAAAATTTCAGTATTTCACTAGTACAAAAGGAATATGTTTTAGTGGCATTTAGTAGCAAGTAATAATTAGCAAAAGAAAGTATATTTTAGTAGTAGATTTTTCTCAGAACAAAGAAAAGAAATATTTGCCAGTTCAATTTTTGTCAGTAATGTAATAATTTCGTTGCCTTTTAAGTATTAAGTATTAAATTATCTTATGAACGTAATTTTTCTAAGATTTAAAATAATATTTAAAATAACAAAAATGGGAGTTTCATTAAATTTGAAACTAGAAACACAAGAGGATAAAGAATTATAAAAGGAATGAAGAAAAATTTGTTACCGATTTCTTGATTATTATAAATCGCGTAATTTTTTTTATCATCAAAGTATTATATATGTACGCGTACATATATAATATTACATATCTATCTGCAGAGTATTGCACACGTCAATTACATTTTCTCTTCCCTCAGACTCTGTGTGTACATTATTTTATCGTGTCCACTTTTTCTTTTCACAATACAAGGCCAATAAAACACATTTAAAGCTCCGAATGGAGCATTCTCTCAATTGCTTATCTCTTTTAACTGATACTGTAAACTCAATTCATGACGCAAGTAATACTATCACTTTCAAAATAAATATCTAGTAGTAATAAATAATAAGATATCATGTATATGTATCATGTATGTGATATAGTAATATATCAATTACTACAGCGTGTCGAAAGTTATCTAATGATACAAAAATTTTAAAAATGTCGTGGTTAACTTGATGCCGGACATTAAGAGTTAAAGAATTAAAAGAACTAAAAAGAAACAAAATGAAAGACTATCTAAGTACTATGTACATATACATTGGGTGTTTCCAGCCAGAGTGTGATTCTACATGCAAAAAAAAAAAAAAAGAATAACATTTTTCCGTATGACGCTTCGGTTTCGAGGAAATCGAATTTAAAAATTTATTGGTTAATACTTGGTGAAAAGAATAGCAGGAGATTATCCTACGTGCAGATATAAGTAAAGTAAAAAACGTAGAATAAGATATTTTCAATTGTAGCTTCATTTTTAAGAAAATAAGCCGAATGTGTTTTGTTGAAAATTGCCTTGGTACATACGTACTTGATAAATTTTCAAATTATTGACAAAAAAAATTTTATTCCTCTACTTATCATCGCACGTTGCTATTATTATTTTTCATCACGTCTAGAATCAGCTAAATTCGAGAATATATCTGAATCTTCGAATCTTGATTTTGTTCGAAAATGAAGCAAATATGGAAAGATTTTTCTTTCTCTTTGGCTTATTTTTATTATCGTAGAATCTTATATCTGGCCGATTGTATCACGAAGACATTTATTTGAATTTGGATATAAATTTGGTATATCATTGTTAGTTTCGTCTTTCTTTTTTTATTACCCAAAACAATAACGTAGAAGGTTATAAGAATTGAATTTCATAGTAATCTTAGTAAATCAGGCTCTCGAAAATTTGGAGAAACAAAAATGTCGTAGAAATAAATATCGTAACTGGAGAGAATCCGTTGCTTGCTTTCGAGGTGCAGGCAATTATGATCTTTTATAAAGAGATATATGGAAGAAATTGCCTGGAGGAAAAATATTAACATTTGATAACCGACTATCTTAAGAAAACACTGATTTTTCGAGAAAAAAAATTTAGCGAAGGTAGTACTTTCTCGAACGTCCGTAGATATCGTGCGTGATATGTTTTGATTTCAAGTGCTTCAATTTAACAAGTTACAAGTATCTGCCGACAGGAAGTTTTCCTTATTGATATTTCTAAATATAGATTATCTACTTATTCGAGTACGGGGAATCGAATTATCGTCGTCATGGTATTAAGCAACGTGAATTGCATTATTGGATTACACGGTTGGATACGGGATTTCTTGATTTTTTATCTTTTTGTCCGCTTTACTTTCTTTGTCTCTATTTCATTTCTCTATCCATCATTTTCCTTTTTGTGTTATTTCACTTGAACTATATTTTCAATCTCTTAGATGAACAGATGAATAAAATAACAATATCTCGCATTTCTTTCGTTGCAAAAACGCGAAACGAAATGAAAATTTGAAACAAAACTTTTATTACCTTTTTTTTTTTCGTATTTAATATTTTAAGATGAAGACAAAGGTCTTTAGTTTCTACATAATTTTCACTCTGAAAGTAGTTAGGTTCTTTTAGAAAATATTGGCTTTTCTGGGAACTATTATATGCTTTCAAATAAAACGTTTTATTCTTCGTGGGAAAATTAATTGTATTGCTTCAAATTTACGGAAATGTATTTTACAATTATTTGAGAATTTAATATTTTGCAAATACAAAATAATTTCCTATTGGAACGATGCAAAAGTGGAATAAGTACCAATAAATAAGTGGCAAGTCTATTTAAAAAAAGGCACCGAATTTATTTCTGCACCTTGCACCAAATTTGATAAATCGGAATTCGATTATTATTATTATTTTTTAAAAAAAACTTATCTCTTTTATCAAGGACGACAATCTAATAAGAAAAACATGACGAAAGAATGTCACTAATTTTGCACTCTCAAGATGATTTAAACTAAAAAAAAAACGAGGTAAAACAGAAAGAAGAGATGAGAATTTTCTAGCGAACTACGGACGAAGAATCGAAACGCCGTTTATTTCGAAAAGTCACTCCGCTGTAATGAGAAATGACGATTCATCAACGCCCGTGCGAACTTATACTGAGAAAAGTGTGAGTAAATCTCGAAAGTTGGCAGTCGATTTTTCCAGGCACGTTAAAAACCCCTTGAGTACCTCGATTTAGAGACAAAAGCTTGACTTACGAGCCACTTTCGAAATAAACGGCACGATTCTCAGGGGCACGCAATTCCACGAAGCGCAAACCTCTCGTCTGAATACATGGCATAGCTAGAAGAATCTCTGACACTTGCAAGTTGTGTCGCGATCGTTGGCTGCTACATTCGTGACATCGAACGAAGTGGCCCACACAGGCATGATCGAACGAGGCATATGACACCCGGGCCGAGAAAAGCAGAAGCAGTGGGCGTCTGTTCCGTCATTGAGACTAAGCAGACGATATCGCCAGTATAACGTTTTGAAAGTGAAACGAAGGAGAAAAGATCGCGTCGCATGGCGAGATGAGAATACAGTCTGACAGCTTCTTGGATGTCGTGTGAAATACAGGAAAAATTATTACCCCGTGCCCAAGCTTATCTGTCGACGAGCTTCCAGCCGATGTAACTCGTTCCATGTTCGGTATCTTTCGAACGGTGGAAGGCTGGTTTCTGGCGATGAAAAATTTGGAATTATCTGTCTTTTTTTTTTTTTTTTTTTGAGAATTTTAGTAGCTTAAGACCTCTTACTTAAAACTATGATAATTAAGTTCGATTAAATAAACTAGATTAATATTTAAATATTTAAATTTTATAATTATGCAATATTAAATATTATGCAAATATAAATCCAATAATTAAATTTTTTTTATTTTTTTAAATATTATCTTTAGAATTTCAGCGATAAAGTTCCTTTATTTACAATCTTGACAACTGAATTATTTAGAATTCTAATAATTTATAATTCAATTTATAATAACAATTTATGATTAAATTTTAACAATTTTACGTAATAATGCAATAATTGCATGTATATAATCAGCTGCTTTTCCATTGCGTCAATTAATTTTGTTGTATGCTATTACAGTTTTCATATTCTTCATATTTTAATTGCAGAAAGTACTCTTATACAAGATTTTAAGATACTGACAGTAAGTTCTTAAATTCCTAAGATATGTAAAATATGTATTGAATTTTGGCAGAGATGCAAGGTTGGTAACAAAATTTTATTTTTGAAAGTTTGCCACTTTGGCAACTCTGTTCCGAGTCGATTTCTTTCGAAAGCGTCTTTTTTTTTAAATGTAACAGCCAAAAAGGAATTAATTTCAATAGAAATAGAAACGATAGAAATCTTTCGCTTTCCATAAATCCATAGTCTAGTTACAATAAATCCATAGAATAGTGACAATAAATTTTTATCGTCGAGAGCTATCGTGAGCAACCGGAAGAGAGTTTTTCTCACCAGTAACTGTTACAACTAGTCGAAATAAATTTGTTAATAATGAAAACATTTTTCGACCACTTACTATCGTTATTTATCAAATTTAATAATCAAAGACATTTTAGTCAAAAAAGTAATTGTTGTTCTATCATTCTTTTCATTCTGGTGCCTGCTTAAATTACAAATACGGAATTACTCTCGTTATATTAGCCGTAAATACCGAGTAAACCAATTTCTTGTAATATGAATTATAAAGAATTATTTTTTTAAAAATTAGACGCTGTCGGCCCATTTTGACGGGAAGTCTAATGTCAGTCCTTGAGGAGGCCTATATTATTTTGTAATTTTTCTCAGTATCTTTGAATTCTCTGAATAGTTTTTGCGTCTTCCAATTTCCCAAGAATCCTCATTTTTCGAATATTTTATTTTTAATATTTTAATATTTTAATATTTTATTTCATTTAAATAACGTCCAAGCCTTCAATCAGCTTGAAAGAAAGAAACTCTCCGGAATAGAACATTCTGTCACTAGTTTAATAGGGTGCGATTTTTTTTAAACATGATTGTCATTCCGCATGCTAAACGACAGCTTTTTCGTAAAAAATGGAGAAAACTCTCTCTTGCAACACGGATATTTATATGATTTGCACATGGCGTTTTGCAGTTTCGTCGCGAAGTTTAAATAGGGATAAAGTAAAGAAACGGAAGTTTCGCAAGGCAACTTTTATTTCCCATAGCTAATGCAATAACACGCGAAAGTACAAACTTACCCTTAGCAATATTTTTGGGTAGGATGGTAGTTTTGCCGGCAGGGACCTTCGTTTCGGTAGGTCACTAGGTAGAACGACGGGTTTTTACCCTATAATCCCTGCGACAATGGTTTATGCATTTATGTTTATTATTTTTACGCCTTTACAGTAGAAGCAAAAGGCTGCCCAATGAAACTGCTGCGAGAAAGCAATTTTAACGTCGGTTTCTCTCGCTGGAAATTTTATTGCTAGCACGAGAGCTCGTCGATATGATTTTTCTAGTCGTTTCAGTAGCTACCTTTCGTATTATCTAATTGTCAGCTGTTAAATTATTATCGGCTAATTTTGGAATTTGGAATTTGTAATTCAACTTCATTCTGCGAATTGCTCCAAGCTATGAAATGTATACTGTTCTGTTCTAAGTTAAACATTTTCAGATTGTTATAAATTATTTTAAACGATATCATTTAATTTAATTACCAATTATTTTAAATCACAAGTTGCAATGTACAGTCAGTTATTTTAAATTACAAAATACCTGCTTTAAAGTAAACGAATATTTTTTGATTGTTATGAATTATTTTAAATTATATTTTAAATTATATTATTTAATTTGATTATCAGCAAAATTATTCCAAACTATAAAATACAGTCAATTATAGATAAGAAACATAATGTTGTAATAAATATATTTGTAATGGAAAATGTTATAAGAAAGTATTATAAGGAAACATATAAGAAGTACGAGAAACATTTTTTTGGAACACGTATAACTTCAGTTAATAAATTAATTCGCCTAATTATGTTATAAAACATTAAAAATCCTTTTTTTTCTCTTTAAATATTCGAAATTTAGAAAATGTATGATTCTCATTTCTTTCCAACACCAAGATATTCACGCCAGTTTCTGATAGCTTTTCGTTATCAAAATTTGCTGGAAATACACGAGAAATATCCAGACCAGGTTGTATCTTCAATTTTTTTTATCTAATAAGTCGTTTCGCGCGCCAATATTTTTCAGTCGATAAAAAGTTTCACCAAGAAAGTTTCTCACACTCCTGCATTTCCCATTAAATGTCGAGTCAAGAATCCTATTCGAAATTTCCAGGGAAACTGTCTTCATTTGCTAAAGTTTTCAACCCAGAGACCCAAAAGCCTTACTTTCTGAAAAATGAAGGGAACGAAGAGAAAAGAGAGACGAGAGAATCTCCAGCCTACTGTCTCTCCGTTTGGCAATAAAATCATAAAATTCCAATTCGACGAGGTAGCAAGAGGTCTGTATCGGCTCGTGCCGCACCCGTTTCTTGTTAACAAACATGGAAGCAAGTATAAATCTGCTGCCCGACGAGCGACTTTGTCGTTACCGGTTTATCAAGTGTCTATATTTCAGAAGTTGATCAAACCTACAATATTGATCAGTCCTATAAATTGAAAAATATAAAGCAAAATTACGATTAGACAGTGTTTTTATGCGGATGGCACTTCGGTGCCATTTTTAAATTTTGCTATATATACAAGTTTTCCTTAAAAGCTGCTTGATTATGAGGGTGATCAAAAAAAATAATATACTTATATTATTTTTTCTTTTAAATGTAAGAAATACAATATGTTCCAATGATTTTGGGTAAAAGCTAATTAAAAAGACTCGCATTCGAATCTTGGCCCAGTATCCGAGCGAGCGAATACTTTTTTCTTTTTTTATAAAAATATAGACATAATATTTTTTTTAATTTGTATGCATTTCCTTTAGGAAATATTTATATCTAGTTTTTACCTAGTTACACTAAATCTAGTTTAAAACTAGGATAAATTAGGTTTATAGCTAGTTTAGCTTTATATTGTTTCATTATATTTTATATTTATATTATGGGCATGGATGTACGTATTATTAAAATAGAATGTCTGCCAGCTTCTAGTTACTGACAAACATGTTTTGTTCTAATAGTATAACATTTGAATATTAAGATATTTGAAAAATAGTGGATTACATTAGATGTATTTTATTGTATTATACTAATGGTGGTAAATCGAAAAAAATAACACATAGTACTACACGAAGCTAAAATGTTTAAAAACTTTCATCACATTAAAATAATATAATTATTTATGCAAAATATGTAAATATATAAAATATCATATAAATGTTTTTAAGTATCATCGGGACACAGAAGGTTAAATTTAGATATATTTAATTTTGGTCCTTTAAAGAGTTAGTCATTTTATAAAAAAGAATTTTTTTCAAATATTAATAAGAATTGAAAAACTGATTTTTGTACACGAAATATCACTTCCCAGTGTTATTTGTGCGAGATTGTAATAACAAAATTGATCGTCTGCATCAATTTTCAACCCTTTATAGCTAGAATTCCGTTTATTTAAAAAAAATATTAATTAACCGATAATTAAGAGATTACTATGAGAGATTGATTGTATCCGATCAAATCTGATCAATAATAATTCTTTCATTTATATGTTATAAATAACGTTTCGTATTCGGTACTTTTGTAACAGTAGATATATTGATAAAATATCGAAACACACAAAATAAAATTTTCAAATTGTAGATATGTGAATACATAACTTATGAGTTAAATATTAATGAAATGTTGACTAATGTGAAATTAAACCTTTGAATACTATGGGCGCCATATCAAAAGGATTCGAGAATGAAATGTTCTATATAACATACTACGGTGAATGCCATTTGAAATCATAAATACAGAAATTATAAATATATAAAATCTAAAATATTATCGATGTTTAAACTATTATACTTTTTAGATAAAAATCGCGATTTATTTTAAAGTGTGAAACCTTTATTTCACCATGTACTATTTATTTTTCCCAAGATATTTTTATATCATGTAGCAAATGGAAATACGAATATACTTTCTTCTTCGAAAATGCTGCAAATTGTCATAGTATGTAAAAACATTGGAAAATTTTTTTTCATGATTGAATCTGCTACGGATTTGAAGCTTCTCCTTTACAAAGATGAGGGCTAAAATTTGGTGCGCGATTTTTTTGGCTGTTTTATTGAACACAAATGAGATACCAGTCTAATCGTGTTATATACATGTATTACATAATATTACATATTATTAAATTACACGTTCAGACTTGTGCTTCTGAAAAATAAAATAACCAAAAAAAAACATTACACGTTATATCTTCAATTCTATTTTTCACGATTCAATCATAAATAAATCAATATGCGTATCAACTCATCAAGAAATAAACATTGAAATTACACGAAATTATAGAATTCAGATGAAGACACAATGATGAAAAAAAAAAGAAAAACAGAATTTAATAACTTAATAATATACTTAATAATTGATTGAAAACAATTGCAAGTAAAATGAAAAGACGCAGAGAGAAGGAAAAAAATCAGGAGGGAAAAGGAAGCAACGAAAGAGGTAATGAAAAGAGGAGGAAAAGAAACAGAAAATGACGACAGGAGAAAAGGAAAGGAGGAAACGAAGGACAAAAAGTAACGACGTGAAAAGAGAAGGTGGAAGAGGCGCAGAGGCGGTGGAGGAAAATGGCTCCGGTGTATTTCCGCAGCGACCTAGACAAATTTGATTTTGCATGGCGTGCCGCGTTGATTTTCATGGAAACTTCGCTGCTAAGACAATATCCAATATTTTACCGGCAAACATTCTCTTTCGACACTTCTCGCTGACGGGATATCTCCGCTTGTGTGAAACGGTGCCAATCTGCTCACGTTTCACTAGGTGCGCGTATTACCAGGGATTTACCGCAGGTCAAGCTCCCTCCGGGCGATTAAGAGAATTTGATACGAACTTCGGTTCAATTTAACTCCGATTTTCAGATCAACGTGTTGTCAGAATATGGAGATTAACTCGTGAGATTAGCGTCTCACGAGGAAAGACTAGTCGAGGAAAATTTGGAAGAGCTTTTGTCAAACTGAGGTACAGGTGTACCATTTAGCAACAAAAGCTAGCCCGATTTGTTCTGTTCGTTTTAGAAACGATCTGGTGCAATTGCTTGATATACAATTTTATAAGAAAAATGTGCGGGGAAATGGATTTATAAATTTATTTTGGATTCATTTTGACGTGACAATGTTGTATTGAGAATTTCATACGGGGTGTACATTTAAAAAACTCTACATATTATTATATTACTATGTTATAATATTGTTATGTTGTATAATATTAAATATTTCGAAAACAAAAAGTTGTCTGTTTTGACAGTAGCAAAATCGAAGTAAGTTTTTATTTTATTGAATATCTCCTTAGGAACAAGTTCGACAAAGAAGTTCCTTTCCTTTCCCGTAGAATAAGAAATTGCAAAGAAAAGTATGCATTTCCATTTGCAAAAAGAAAGTTGACCTTGAAAATAAAAAGTAAATATAGTAGTTTTCATTTTCCCCTCGAAATTGAAAAACTTTTGTATTCCAACACTTTTCTCGAAAATTCCAACACTTTGTACGTATTTGTACAAAAATTAATACGATTAAATTTATGTAATACATAATTAACATATGATTTATGATTTATTGACTTTTGGCTAGTTTTTTAGTTCAAATATAATAGTGAGTTCTGCGAAACTTGACAGATCCTTACGTGTCTTGGAGCGCACGTGTGGTCCAAATAAATTACGAGACAATTCTCGTTTAATTAGTGCGAGAGGAACAAGGATCGTCACCAGCAGAAAAGAGATCTGCAGACAAGCAGGCTGCGTTCAGAAAGGACTCGCAGGACCTTTTTTCCCCCCGTGTTTCACTGGTAACTTGACTCCTGCGGCGGAGGACATCTGTGTTGTTGGGAACGGTAAGAAATAAGGAACTCAAAAGTGTTTCTTGTTCCTGTCATCCGAGACCACTTAAAAAATTCCAGGAGATAAGATACTTTCAATTATTACGCAATCTCGTAAATCACCGCGGGTAGAAGCAGATAGTGATTTTATAAATTATTACATAACCTCGAAGATATTGATTCATCGTTCACTAGAATCTTAATACGAAGCTACCTTTTTTTTTTTTTTCTCTACAGAAAGTCGAGTTTTTATTATTTAACATTTATCTCGAAAAGTATTGATATATTGATTATTGATGTATTGATATATTTTATACAGAAAGTCGAGTTATTATTTAACATTTATCTCGAAAAGTATTGATATCTCGGTAGACACTGTAGTTTTGAGCGGAAATAACAGTTGCTCGAATTTTTGCTTCGTGTTATTCATTTTTATAGAATTGCAAATGAACTGACGTTTCGTAGAGCTTTTTATATTTTAACTTAATAGAGATATAAAAGTGTTCGACAATAGAACAATCACTTTTCTAATATTGAATTACATGTGTCCAAATGAAGATCAGGAAAATTAAGATTACTATAATTTTTTCTTGAATCACTTAATCTTTTCAACATAAATTTTACACAGTTACATTCTTTAAAGTTTAAACTTAAATCATCAAAGTTCTTTGAATTTTTATCATTCACACATGAAATACTAAGTTAATACAGAATTAAATACAACCTCTGTGTTCCATCAATATTGTTTTTTCAAGTAAAATCTTGTGCCTTATATTTGTCACTTTTTTAAGTTTCTTTCATATTTACTTTGAAACTAAATTGTATAAAAAAACTTATAAAAAAAATTAAAAATATTTTATATAACATATATCAACTATTGTTCGAATTATTATTGTTATTATAAATATATAATTGTACTATTACATTATAAGGTACACATGTAATTGAAAAATTTTTATTATTTATTGGAAATAAAATTGGAAATAAAAAGAGTCGCGAGACTTTTTCGAGATAAAGGAATGTACATATAAAATAAATGATAAAATAAATAAAATAAATCACTGGCAAATACGTATTCTATTCGGATAGTAGAATTTTTAATAATGTTGCTATCTATAAAACCTACGACAAAGAGCATTAAAATGTAACTATTTACTGCTAGAGCTAGACTAAAATCTAGATCGGACACTTTTAAGTATAATTAAATTATAAAACATATAATTAAATATTATACATTTTGTCAAATCACGGTATTTTATTCGTGGAAAGAATCAAGAAACAGATAGGAGGCCATCTTGATGCTTATATACACGTCGTTCCGAGATAAACATTTTCGTGTATTGCCTGGACGGTGATTAACTCCGAAAGTTATATCGCAAACAGTCTGTCGTCCCTGGGCGTTGATATTCAAGTGGCTCGAGTGTTCTTCACTCGAAAGAAGCTGCGAAGAGAAAGGAGATAAAGATGAAGAGACTGCTTCGTCGTGCTTGCGGAGTCACGCAGTCTGTTTCGATTCTGATGAATACGAACGTGTGACTCGAGGCTTTCGCGTCGTGTAGTAGAATTTTCACGCTTTACGCCCGGAATTTATCTATTTTTAATCTATTTTAATCCATGTTTATTAATTTATTAAAATTAAATCTATTTTAATTTATCTATTCCTTAAATAAATAAATAAATTTTGTAATATTTTAATGTAATCGAGATGGATTTTTGTACAGATTCATAGATTAACATGATGTTAATTGCTACGCGAAATTTATACATTTTCGTCCATGTAGGTAAAATGTAATAATTTATAATTTTTTTAATATTATTAATTTGTACATAATTTGTACAAGATGTTATGTTACAACAAAATGTATTTTTTATTTTATAATATTATCTAACTGTTCATGTTATTTAAAACTTGTTTGATCGATGAAGTTTAGCTCATTTTTATTATTCTAAGATATTTATTTTTCTCTTTTGTATTATTAATATACAAAGTAATAATAATATAAAATCTTTGTAGAAAACTGTTTTATGTACTGAATGTTATAGAAAGCATTCTACTCTATATATGTGCCTTTCATATTTTAGTAAAAAAAAAAAAAAATCCACAGTCTAGAATAAAACGTAGTATTGTACAAAGCAAGAAAATATGTATAACTATTTATTTTACATATTCTCGTTACACTAAATTAATGTAAATTAAAGTGTCATATTAAGTAACATATTAATTATACTCAAATGAATTGTTAAGTAATATAAAAGTTTGTATAAAGTGATATTTTTAGATCAGAATATGTATAAAATGTTAATGTGACAAGTTTCGTTATTTCGTTTTTTTAATTCATCTTTTTCTTAATTCATTACTTCTTAAAGATTATATTATCAAGGACATTTTGCGACATCGAATGTCCACCTTCAATTGTAAATGTCGAGTGAACGTTGCGATTGCTCCGAATTGTTTACCATTATCCTTGCTTAACATTATCTCTCTTCTGAAGAAGGTAGAAACTTGACTTCAACAAGATATAAATTTCAAATTTCACTGAATTTCTTCTATATTAATAGAAGCAGTTTATTGTGAAATTATGAAAAATTTAAAAGGGCGAAAATGCACAGAATGCACATAATATGGAAAAACATATTAAATATTCAAAACAGGACACTCGCTGTAATTTTTAATAGGTAATATAAATTTTCAATTGAGTTCTACTTTTTAGATTAATGCAAATCTGCATGGAAATCCAAATATAGTGATATTATTCAAAATGATTGTATTTTTGATAGATTTGAATATTTTCAATGTTAATGTAATCAGTTATAAATATAGTAATGTCGTTCAAAATTATTTTATAGCTACTTGAATTTGGATCTCAATTTTTAAAAGTTACAAGCAATGATTTAATTTGAAAGTTAAAAATAATAAAACAATGCGGACGAATGCAATGAAGATTGTTTAATATGTAGATACAAAAATGTAGTGGACAATGTCGTTCAAAATTATCCTATAATTTTTGATTATTAAACATAATCAGTTTTTCAAAAAAAAAAAACTGAAAACAATAATTAAAAGAGCACGAATAAACAATCAACAGAACTTAGATTAGACACAAACAAGCAATACATAGAATTGTTCTACACAACCAAAAAATCGATAATATAACAAACGATATTTATTAATATTTATTAACTGCAAGAGAATTCGGTGGAGATCATTTAATAGAGAGATACAAATGTAATAAGCAATATGATTTAAAATTATCGTACAGCCACGATTTAAATTTTATCACAGCTGTAACGTAATAGCCAAACGTCTGTCGTAATTATTAAACAAAGGCTGAGTCCGAACGTCGAACGCAGCGGTTTATATTTACAAGTAGACTTAACAACGACGAACACGAACGTGTGCAGCAGACGACGAAGAGAGAAAGAGTAATGACAACGACGTACAAAGACGTTCGGGGGATGATGAGAGCCTGGCAACGGGGGGTGCAGAGGCAGGCAAGGGGATGTGTCTGGCTGATGGAGCTCGAAACTGAATTAACCATCCCCGCCCGAGGCCCGTGATCTCGTCGCAACCTCATCTCGTCGACCATTATATTTGTCTTTGTATGCTAAACATTTTCCGGAATTATACGAGAGGTAAGTTTCGAAGTGTTCTTTGTCCACCTTCCTTTCTCTTCACCGCCATGCCCTTTCGGCGATATGCATCGCGTAAATAGTGGATCCTCTGGTCCTGCATCCGTGGAAAAAACATTTTTCACGCGAAGATGCAAGCGGTTGCACCGGCAATACGTAGCATTTTTCGAGTGAAATTTGAGAGATTGAAAGGGTGAACGACGTGTCTGAAGCGAAGCAAAGAAGTAAAAGAACATTTCTTTTAATGGAAAAGAATATTAATTTTCATAGTCGTGTATACAAGAATATAAAATTGTATAAAAATTCGCAAAATAGTTGGGATAATTATTAAACGAAGCAAATCGTCATTTAGATTCCATTCGTATATAAAAGTATGAATTTACAGTGAAGAGTTTATAATTAAATTTAAACTGTAAAACTTCGTAAAACCCACTTGATCAACAATCTATTTGGTCTTATTTCAAAGATTACAGCCTCTATTTTGACAGTCCTAAGTGCGTTTTTTTTTTTTTTTCAAAGATGATTTTATTATCAGATGATCATGTGGTAGGCGGGAGAGTAAAATTCAAACGTCTTCAAAAACATTAAAAAGTTTTTTTCGTGAAACTTTCTCTTTACAATAACTTAAGAATTTTTAAAATAGATTATTATTCAAGTAATTTAAATTTATATATTATTATATTCTTATCTCCTTTTTCTCTATCTTGGAAGAATTTTTGCTGCACCATTTTCCCGAACTTTGAATATTAGAGTTACACGAAGAAACATTAGCCCCATGTAGAGGTAAATAAAAATATTTTTCTCCTAAATTTTGCAAATTCAAATATCAAAAGATGTAATTAATTAAATTAATTTCCATCATAATCTTGGAGGTTGATCGTTTGCTTCTTAAAATTTGTTGTACGATCTTTCTTCACAAAATTATAAGCACCGACGATTTTCGAATACTTTTTGCAAGTATTTATAACATATTCTTATATATCTATAAGCAATTGTACGCGTAAAATATTTCATTGTCATAC
>CAJDYZ010009559.1:211665-233119 GCA_903986555.1 Heterotrigona itama | reverse complement strand
ATATATATATATAGAGCACTAGTCGTACGATTACAAGACAATTCTACGTGAAAAAATAAACAAAAAAATTCGATATATAATTTTTTCGTCCAAGATCGTGTTTAAAAATTTATGAAATATTTATGGGAATACATACCAAAGCACAATTATTCAATCTAAGTATTGAAAAGATTGCGCAACTAGTATAAGAATGCATTAATTTGATAAATTAAAAAACGAAAGTACATTAGAATCCGTCAATAATCTGTCCTTAATTCGTCGAGCCAAGTTACATATGCATGATGTGCGAAAAATAAGAAAAAAGAGTAGTTTATTATAAAAAACTTGCCGTGTCATTTTAATTATCAAATGCGTGATAATCAAAATCATACGCGTAGCTCGTAGATTTTCAAACCTCGACAATTTCATACCAAAAACAAATTTATATCCCAATTTTTATACCAAATGTTTTGTTTATTTTCGCGTGTAGAAAAATGTATTTTAATTGCACTATTAATTACAGCCCATCTTGCATATATAATATTCAACAGAACTGAAGAAAATTACAATTTTTACAGAAATGCTTCACGCATTCCACTGAAATTATCCACGAAAGAAGATTCTTTACACCGAGCTCGTTACACTTCCGTCCAATAGGTGGACTGCGGCTCGAGGGTGAGAATGGTTATCCCAGCAGTGAAACACCAGCAAAGAGGGCGGTACTGTACGACGATTTTCGGGGTAGCGGTTTTATAGCGAGCTCGCAATTGTGGGAGTTAGCACGGTGGAATGTCGTGAGGGCCCCCGGGGTCCACCCTCGGTGCCCTAAAACGTTAACCACAGATCTCCTCGATGGATTAGATCTCGCTGGGCGCGGGCGAAGCCCCGAGGGTACACGATTTGCGGCCAACAGGAAGACGAAGAAGAAGAGAAGCTGCCACGGTCACTCTCACTGTTTCCCTTCGTGTACCCTCTTATTAGGGCGTGAGCCTTATCTAAGGGTCATAGGGCCCCTGCGACCTCCAAAGTCCCACAGGCTATCCCGCAGAATTCCAGGAGTCACTGGTCACCTCTGTGCATCGTCTGCAAGCGCCGTTTCGACTTTACTTGATTCTGCTGGCGCTTTAGGCTTCAATCCTCGTCCTCATTTTTCCTCAATTTTGCTTGGGCTAAGTTACGTAGAAATCTATCAATCCTCAAAATGATCAAAAATTAATTAAACACAAAGTGCGAATCTTATAATTTTGTGATTTCTATTCTGTAAAAATTTGTCAACTTCACAGAACAACTTTTTCATTATTCTGAGTGAATTGTTAAAACTACCAGTTCCATTCCAGATAGATATATAGATATTACATTCTGGATTTATTTGTATACAAGATGAACCACTTAAATGAAAACATTTGAATATCACAATTGTCTCTAGAGATATGAATGAACTTTGTTATTCATAGAGGGAACTATGATATAGTATGATTTTTTTTGTAGATGGAGGGGCTTAGAAGATTTTGAGTTTTTTAAGATGAAATGATATATTCTTTGATCTGTTAATCGATGCAGTACAATATTTTTTATAAAAAAAGTATTGCTGTTGAAAAACTGCTAGTCTAGGAGATGTTTTGATTTTAATTATGTAAAATCTATCATGTGAAAAACAGAAAAATGCAAAGACACTATCCTTGTACTTACTGTCTTTATTTCATGTAATATACTATTATAGTCTATGTTCTAGTATTACTCGTGTTACTCATTAAATAATATTTAAAAATAAAAATGAAAAACGAAATATACTCGATAGAAATAAATTTTCATTCTTTTTTCGAATTAAAATCTTCAAATTAGATTTATTTAATTTCAATTCATGAGGATTGATAGCTTCATACCGTAATTTCCTTTGGCGTGGTAATGAGAAATTAATACCAACATTGAAAAAAATAAATAGCTGAATTTGCAAATTGTTTTATTAACAATAAGTAGACTAAATTTCTACCGCCAATTCTCAGATCTGGATGTGATGTTACACGTTTTATATGTATTTTATTAAAACAAAAATAATGTGCCAAATTAACGCAAAGGATCGATGAGAGTCAAAGAATCATAATTGATTTGTTGCAAAATTTCCAATCCAGGAACATTTAAATTTTGTTCGCTTGGTTTAAGGCTACTACAATAGAACTTTGTTTATATCAAATCTATTTATCTGTACCATTTATTTGTTTGTGCAATTTTAATCAATATTTAATTAAATGATTATCATATTTTAATTAATTTGAATCTAAAAATCATTATATGAACGAAAAATCATTATTAACAGAGAGAATCAGTGTATTCTTGTTATATAAACTATTTATTCCTCGACAAGTTTATATAAACGGAATTATACTATATTATATGCAAAATTTCGAAACCCTTGATCTGTAATAACATAATAATCTTTTATTCGTCAATTCCAAGTGGGTCACTTCCAATATATTTTCATTAATTTCAAATTATAAATAATAACGAATTACCCATGCTCATAACACATTAAATACAGCGTTCAAGAATTACAAATAAGTCTAGACACTTCTACAATCATTCAACGATTTATCATTACCAAAGCTAGGTAACATAATCTTTTATTCAATAAATCAGCTAAAATCGGCAATTCCAGGACGAAAATGAGAAACACAAATCTTAAACGCACTATTATATTTTCATCAATTACAAATTATGAATAATAACGAATTACCCGAATAAAGCGTGCAAGAATTACAAGTCTAGTCACTTTTAGTAATCTTACGATCATTATCCATCCAACGATCCATCATTGCCAAAGCTAACCACCTTGGTGACCACGTTGCGACTGCACGGCTTTGATTCGCACGGAAATAATAATATAAACGGCATAATAATAAATTTCGGGAAAGAAGCGGATGAGTTGGCCCCGGTGTTTCGGGAAGACGGGACGCACACGCATTCAGGAAGGCGAGAGGAACTGGTGAACCCGCGGGCCCATGGCCTGTGGTTAGGGCGGTGCACAGTTCCTCTTTTTTGCTAGCCGACGATTAGGTAAACTGGCTGGGTAGCGGCGCACAGTGTGCCCACATTGTAGAAACACACTCTAGGCCTGCTATTAGTTAGTAGTATAGTTTAAACTCGAGACGCTGGCTGGTGGGTTGGCGCGCGGAAGAGAATGAACACGTAAAAAAGAAAAAAAAGAAAAAAAAAAAAGAAAGAAAGAGAAAAACGAAGCAAGGGAAAAGAGAAGAAGGAAGCTCTCGGGTCCTCCCTTTTAAACGCCGCTAATTCGCGATGTAGCCAGGCGCCGGATCACCTCAGTTCATTCCTTCCTCGCTTTCTTCGTTCTTCTTTATTTTTCGGCTAGATCGAAGTAAGACGTACGAGACGGAAGAACAGAGAAACCTCGTGCCTCTCCTTTAACGTGTTTATTAGGTTTATAAGATTTTTGGGATATTTAGTTTTTCCCCTAGGGAGAGCTTAATTTATTTTCCTGATTTGCTACGGTCGATACCGTGGAGATCTTGTTATCGACGGAGCGCGCCGCAATGAGCAGTCGCTTCTCGTCGCTTGTGTCACACTCGAATGCAGATTTGCTGTTCCCTGATGCGCCCGTCGTACGGAATACGGGTTCTTGCACGCTTCGAGGAATCTCGTTTCCGCCTGATGCTGCCATCTGAAGGCTCACTTAGTAAACAGGAAGATTCGCTTCAAATTCGCGAACTTCAGTTCTACAGTGACTTTACGAGATCAAATTGCTACGGAATTTTGAGTGTTGCTTTCGAAGTATGAAAGAGTAGATCTTGATAAATACGTATTCCAAATAGTTATGAGATACGTTAGTTCTGTGCTAAGATTTTAATGCATCATGAATGTCCAGTTCCTTCTAACTTATAATCCGTGCGTTGTGGAAATAAATCATAAATTTATAATTTAATGAGTTAAATCATTGATATGAACGAATTGTAAGCTAGAATTATTTGGAGAAATATGGAAAAATTCGAAAATCGTTGCAGATACATTTTTTATACCGCTCATAAAAATTTAAAAAAAATATATATCGAACAAATAGAATATTATAATATATTATAACATATACAACATACATATAACATATACGACATATTATAACGTACACATATATATACAATATTACAACAATCCATACAAATGGGATATTAGTTTTATTGTTGTAATCAAACAATTATTTGTGACTTTTGAGCTCGAACATTTTCATCATATAAATGAAGCACTACTTTTATTATCACAGTAGTTTAATGCATTTAAATAAACAAAAAAAAGAAGATGTATATAATATTTAATTAAATTCTCAGTAAATAAAACGAATCACTATTTTAATTCGATTTCTGTAATTGCATTAATCCGAAGTCTAATTGTTAATACGACAATTTCACGTTCGAACGTTTATATGTCCCTTTTTCTAGTTCGTATGAAAATCGAAAATTTCATTTTGTGACACACCTATTCGTGGAACAATTCTCACATCGTAATTCAACTTTTCTCACTTGGATCACGCGCGGATGCATCGTAAGAAACAGCTCCGGTGCGGGATAAACGCAGCGTAAATTCCGCGCGGCAACCGTGGATTATCGGTTCATAATTCATCGCTGACCAAGACAGTGATTGTCAGTTTGCACCGGCGTTGCATCCGCTTGAACTCGCCTCGAATCCGCGTAATGGATCATTACAGGCCGAGCAATAATCAATTTTCAAAGCGCTCTGCGGCGGCGCGAGCCAGAAAGGCACCGTTTTCAACCACTGCATCCGCCGACGCGTAATTTCAATCTGTCGGCTCGATACTTTTCATTCCTGCAGACGATATACTAACGCTTAGACAGAGAAAGAGATAGCGGACTGTGATAGAATTGAAATGCACTCTGATTTGTATTACTTTGCGAAATTTTCATTACTTTTTGATTATAAATATTAGGATCGTTAAGTCGCAATCGAAAAATTGTCGATCTTTGGACGTCTGTACTTAGTAATAAAAACGATGCAATATTTTCCCGGGGCTCATTTCAAAGATTGATTTTCAAAATCCATCGCAAATTTTTTCCTTGCGATATCGTGCAATGAATAGAAAACTGAACGTATGTTTCCTTTCTGAGATTTTTACAAATTCGAACGTTCCTTCAAACAGATAAAAAATTTTTTTCAGAACTAAATAACTGTGGTCCTCAATATTGGCATCTGCCATTTACAATAATCCTCCAAAATTTAAGTGCTATTTTTTTTTTTTTTTTTTGGATCGATTTATTCATCTTTGGATAAATCCTATTGCACGATTGGATTTACATTTCATGCTTATGCATTCATCCGTTTCACGAACAAAAAATTTGCAATGGATTTTGAAAGTAGAAGCTTCTGTCTTCAAAACTCAGATAGAATCTCTTATTACAAAGTAACAGAAGCTCAAAGATCAACAATATTTCGATTACAATTACATAGCGATCCTTTAATTTTATGGATTAATGTAGATAATATTATATATATTTCATTTTGCTGTTCTTCTTGATTTTCATCCGTTTTTTGTTTCAACTTCACCAATTTTTCTTGTAAAATGTTACATTATTTTACAGCATAGTGATTTGCAAAAGTTCTGTGACATTTATTTTTCTAATATGCATCATTTATTCTTAATATTTTTGATAGCTAAATGATATCAGAGTTGTAGAATGAAGATATAAATCATTATCAATATCTCTTAATTATTCCATTACGATAATGCATTCTATTATTTTCTCGAAGATACATAAGTACGGTTGTAACAAATGAAAATCCAAAACAAATGATCATAACGTTAGAAAAATCAGATCACAATATGAAATGAAATGTCTATAAGCGAGAGTAGAATTTGTGCGAATCATATACGAAATTGAATAGAAATTTTATTATTATGAAAGAATTTGCAAATTTAACTATTTGTCTTTCCATTAATAATAATTTTTTACCATTGTGTCAATTAAAATGAAGAGACGAGAGACGAATGAAAGTTCAAATATAATTGTTCTTGAATGTTTGATTTCAGTATTCAATATAATTTGGTATATTCTTTCACTTTTGAGCTTTCATTTTTGCTTTATAAAATAGGACATAGTGAATTAAAGTAACTCTGACGATAGGCCAGTTTCACTATTTCAAGATAAGAATTGTCAGTTCTAGGATGTTACAAGTCGTTATAATTGCTTTTAATTGTACGTTAAAAAGTTTTCTAAAGGAGATAATCTAATCTCAAATATTCAGTTTATATTCTCAGTAATTATTATGTATCATGATATTTTTAATTATAATTACAGATACTTTCAATCTTTATTTGAATATATTTCACATTCATACAAAATTTCAATTTCATTATTCTTCATATTAATGGGGGTAGAAATGAACAAAATATTCTGTAAAGTCGAACGACTAAACTCAAGCACACCGAATAATGAAAAATACATTGTTTCCTTTATTTCTACAATTATTTGTTAACGCTTATGCCTTGATGTATGCGAAATTCCAAACTTTTGGAATTTAAAGCACATCTTTCGAAAATATATAAATATTATATGAACGAGTTTTTCCTGTTAATCTTTTACGAAACGACTTACGGTGGTAACTCCATTCGAAATTACTAAGATTGCTAGGTTATGCAGTTTTGTTAAATTTCGAAACATCGTGTAACTTTTCTGCAGTTACTTTCATTTTCTGTTGTATTCATCTGGAAGACAGAAAATCAAAGATAAATGTACTTATTTATAAGTACGTGGGTTAACTGTTTATCAGATGAGCCAAAGATATATGTAAATGAAGTCAACACGAAGACAGCCACCTACGAAAAATAATTAATTGTGATAACAACTTCCTTTCCGAACGATTAAATTGTACACGCACGGCATTTCCTCCTGAATTTCAGGCCCGTCCGAATCCGAGAATCGCGCGAGTTTCGTAAACGGCGTGGAAAGCGAGTTGGTAGACGGGTTCGAAGGGCGCGCTGGGGCCGGATAGACGGAGAAATTCCGGTAATGAAAGGGCTGAAAACCGCGAGGCCGCGATTCGGTGCCAGCGAGAGAGAAAAGGGGAAGCCGGTGGAGGCGGAGGAGGCGGTGGCCGCCACGGAGAGGTGGAAACGGTCGCTGGAGGATGGACCACGGCGTCGCTGTACACGCCGGGTAGGGGAAGTAGATGTGGAAACGGCGAAGCGGGCGCGAGCGAGACAAAAGCGGCAAAGAAAGAACGAAAGCCGAGAGGTGGAGACGGTGGATGGGTGGTATTCGAAAAAGAGGAGGCAAGAAGAGTTGCCAGGGACTAAGTTAAAGACCGTCCAGGGAAACGGGATCGTTAAAATCGGGGTCTTGAGATCGCGAGATCGTTGCCGAACGGAGATCGTTTAGGGTGAGACTTTCTTGACGAATCGAGGAGTTGAAAAATGGTAAATGATGCAGGCAAGTGTTGAAAAAGAAAATGACCTTTTCTTGTGGTAAAGATTAGGTACGGAGTTTAATACGTGGAACGGAATGAAATAGAATAATTGGTTTGTGCAATAATTTAATTCAGTTCTTAGGGTTATCGCGAGATCTAGAGATGAGTAAATTTGTTAAAGCAATGAATCGATAAAAGTTGAAAATTAACAGGAATGTGTTTTTCATTTTTTTTTTATTTCAATTTTCTAATTAAGGGGTAATATTTTTTTGAAATAATCAATTTGTTTAATACCATTATCAATAACTTTTATCGATAATTTCTTTGTAGGAAAGTATTAAGCTTAATTTGTCCTAAAGCTGATGATTAGTGACATATTTCTATTTCGCTATTCGAAAAGTTGCAATGGTAAATGTCGAAAAAAAAATCAATTCTTTTTTGTAAAAAAGAACAGAAGTTCTCCTTAATGTAAAATGGGATGAAATTTTAAAATAAATTTAATTTACATTTAGATTTTACTGCGAAATAAAGATATGATTAAATGACTAACTTTAACCAATTCATTTTACTTGTTCTTCTTCTAAATTTATAGGAGTGACACATTACTGGAAATTAACACAAATATGTTCATTATTTATATTAAAAATTTCTATTGTTACCTCGATTCCTCAATTGTGATACTTATGAATATGTATGAAAAATGAAGTTTCACTAAATGTAAAATAATATTTTCTCTATTGAAAAACTTGAATTTTGCAACAATTCATGCGTGACAATGAAGATTCAATGTGTTAATGAACGATAGTGGCAGAATGGAAAAAGTTCTTGAGAAATTATACCAATTGACAGTAAAATAAATGAAACAGCATAAAAATACCAGCAACGAAATTTAACTTGAAGAGATTTAAAATTGCCCTGAAAAGGTGTTGATCAAACGATAAATTATGATGAGGGCAATAAAAGCTCTTAAGAAATTATATCATTTGATAGAAACCAGTAGATAGAAGAGGATAAGAATACTGGCGATGAAATCTAGCTTGAAGGAATAACAGAAACGAAGATTACAAATACCTCGAAGATCACGAAATATCGTGACAGACATTATCTACCAAAGAAATGTAGAAGAAATTTCAAAACTCGGTGAAAGTAACAGGATCTACAATGGATAGAGGGCCATGTATCTACAGAGTGAAAAATAAGGGAGGATAGATAATTTGTGAGGATAATGTCTGAGAAGTTGAATATATTTAAGAAGAAGTTCAGTGATAAATTGCAGGCGAAGTTGAAGTAACAGAGGGATTTAGTGAGAAAGAAGAAGCGGAAGAATAGAGATGATGCTCCAATATTTATAACATAAGTTGCAAAAACTTCGAGCAGACTGAAGAAACTTTTCATTAAAATTAAATCACTCAAAATTTTCAATATACTTTATCTTTTGTAAAATTGACAGTCGTGTGAAAAATAACGAACTTTATGTACGATAAAAGAACTTTAGAAATTGTCAATTAATTGGAAATTTTGAATAAAAATATAATTCTTTTCCAATTTTTCTCATTCTTCGAAAGATCGCACATTGGAACAAGTTTCTAAATAGAAGTAAAATCTTTAGTATTCTTCATCTTTTTTTCAGTGAAATAAATGAATTTTGGTGTACAACAGAAAAGTTAATTAAGAATCAGGTGATAATTTGACAATAATATTATAAATATCTACTTCAATTTCTTGAAATTTCATAAAATCACGAAATCCAGAACGAAGAAGATAATAAGCAGAATCTTTAGAATTTATTTTCATAGTCCTAATATTTTGTATTAATATTTTCTAATATTATATCTTGTATTAATATATTAATATTAGAAAATATCAGTTATTGCAAATAATTGCAAATAAAATGTTATATCAATACCATGGTGATCCAATATCATGATGGTCCTCGATGTTAAATGAATCCAAGTTTTAAACCATAGAAATTTCCCTTAGGAAGTGAGAGATGGAAAAGATAATTTTCAATGCATAAAGATCTACAGTCGTTGCAGATTCGACCTACACAATTGCAGAATCTTAAATAATCCACAAAACGTGGAATCTTCTACATCCTATTCCAGAAATCAGTCGTGAAATCTGATTCATGTCTCACCAGAAGCTGGTAAATTCAAAGGATGAAAAGAAGTCGAATTTTTCTCTCAATTTATCACGCAAACGTATAAACATCCGTGCTCTAACAATCACAATTCGATCTACATAATTACACAGTCCTAATAATCCATAAGGTCTTCTGCATTCTTTGATCCAACGTAAAAAAAAAAAAAAGGAAATGGTGGGACGGAAGCAGGGAGGAAGATCCCGAAAGAGGACGAGGGCAAAATAGAAGATAAGAGGAAAAGGAAGAGAAGGCCTGGCCACGAGTGGCGCAGGCAAAGGGGGTTAGTTAGGCGCGTGGGGCCACGTGTGTTCCCACGGTTTCGAGAGGCATATCGCACCACAGCCCTCCGTTTCGCTTCCCTCATCCCCTCTACTCTGTTGGGCCGCGGTGGAAGGCCAGCTCTCGATGCTTATACAACATTATATACGGCTTCAAGTGTATGCCATACACTTACAAAACCCGGTAGACGCGTACCAATATATGTACACAGCGTGGTGTACGTGTACATAAACGTGGCCCTCGGTAGAATGCCACGCCATCCCCTTCCCCTTCGCCGACCAGCCAGAGGTTCTCTCGAGTCTCTTACACCCCCTCGATCTCTCCTCTTCTTTGCTGTTGTACACTATGGTCTCTTTCTCTCTCTCTCTCTCTCTTTCTCTTACTCTTGCTTTCCTCTTCTTCGTTCTTCCTCACCAGCGTTGGCGGCGCGCTGACCTTTAACCTCCCATTACCGGCTCGACTGACCGACGACGACTCGACTCCCTCGCACATGCAGACCTGGTGCAACGGTTAGACACGCTGCCTCGACGCGATATAGACGTACACGTTGCTCGCGGAACGAGCCCCGGTCCCATCGCACCGGGATGGGACCAGCCCGCGGGAATTTCAGGGAATTGAATGTTGTTCCACGATCGGAGACACCGGTCTTTTTTTTTTTTTTATCGAACGATTCTTTAGGGCTGGAGGATGTAGATAAGAGGGGATACGAGAGGATGAACTTGAGGATTGGGCCGATGATGAATGAGGTTTTAGTTGTATCGGATGCGTATTTGGATAACAAGATTGTGAATTGAGGTAGGTGATCGCACTGGATGTCTACTCTGATGATTAATTTGTATTTCTGTGATGTACGTTGTGCAAAATGGACATGGGTCTCAGTGTCATTATTTTTTAGATAATTCTTTCTTGTTAATTTTGTTAACAAGTGGAAGAACAGAAAGTTTGATTTCAAAGAATATTATAGGTGCTTCATTTACTGAAACATTTTTCTACATCCTAAATAGAATTAGAGAAACGCTTAATGGGCAATTGAAATTAAAATTGTGGATGTACTCTGTAGAAATATGATGTCGAATATTCGTAGATATAGTTTCAGCTGCAACAGGAAATCAAACTGATTTGAATTACTGTGACCAATACGATCAATTGTAACTATTACATTTCTATTTATTTTAAGGTATTTGATAACAAGGTTTTTTGATAAGGTATTTGACAAGCTAGTTATCCAAATATGTCCAGCGTACGATTGTAGTTTGAGACAGATTTTGGATTAGTGTAGTGAAAAATTTGAGAGGATTTTATGAGAATTTATTTTATAAGAATTTTTCAACATATTATTGAAGATATTAACACGTTGTTCAAACATTAATTCAAAGTGATATTCCACATATTATTAGTTAAACTATTTACCTTTGATTTATATGTATTGTGTATTGTTTTTTTTTTTTTTTTGTAATACGAGGAAAGAGTAAAATTCTTTAAAAATATTAGAATCACAAAATTACTGGTTCTACAATTAGATCTATGATAAAATCAAAATTGAGTATTAGGTTATAACATGCATTCTATTTTCTCCGTTTTATTATTTTGAAATCGTAAACAAAGATAAAAGTAAAAAATTTCACTTGAAAGAGCATTATTTGCATTATTTGCAGTGTGCAAAATTTATTTTATTTACAAATAGAATACTTAAAATATTTATCTAGTTGCTCAGTAATTACAATTTAGCAATCTTTTTTGTTCAAACAGATTAGATTTCTCTTTTATCATTTTTCTCCGTTTATATCTGACTTCCTTTATCTTTGTTCAAATAATAAAATTATAAATATTCAAGTTTTTTCAATAATATTGACGAATATTAGCATTGAGCAATAAAATTGTCGATTTTCTAAAAAAAAATCAATTACTATATCGTTAAAATTTAATGTATAATTTTACAGCAAGTACATATTCTCTTTCAACGAATATATTCGTCAGCTTTTAATTTTAGCCACACAACTTAGATTTATTATCTAGCATAAGTATTTCGGCGTTTATGAACTATTACGATATAAAACACCATTCAAATGAATCGTTGAATTAATAGATATTGATTAAGACAATAGCTAATAGTAGGTATAATAATTAGATGGCTGAGGACTCTGTAGAGTGACTTTAAGTATGTTCATCAAATTTTAGAACGATTGATATTGCATGTCTCTGACCACATTGAAAGCGTTTGTACAGATTTCATGCGATTTTATCGTCAGCTGTTTGTTAAAAGCGAATACGAAGTTTGAAAATGGAGAAAATTAATAGAAGAAAAAACATCAAGCTTTTAGTGGAATGTGTCCAATTATTTACGCACGGTGATGTGTGAACTTTGAAAGTGGGACTTTAATTATTAATTAGGTTAAGGAAATTGCTATTTCGCGTCGATGGACGAGAGAGCCGTGTCGTTAACACGAAGATAGGATCCCTCGACGACGTCGTATCGTTTAACGCCCCCTTCGCCTCCGAGAACTTCACCTAATGGATTCGCTGGCCTACTTAAAATTGCCGCGGGAATTGATGCCGCGAAAGAACTTACTTAATGACGGTGAATCGGAACAAACGAACCTGTTCGCGCAACTTTCCTATCCACGCCGAGTATCCTCTGGGCGCTTCCATTTTTATTGGTTCAACCTTCCAGGTAACGAGCAAAACTTTCATACAATTTGCCGGACGTTTCAAGTTAAAAACCACGAAGATGGTTTAAGTGATTAATTCGTGATATTTTATGCAAATTTCACAGACTTTTCGAAAATTTCTGATATTCAGTTTATCGTGAATAATATATTATATTAATTAAAACGTTACTATTGCGTTAATAATAACAATCAACTGGATTATTTATTAATTATTAATATGTTGAATTATCTAGTAATTAATTATTAATTAGATGACAGTTGTATCAATATATTAATTTATTTACAGATTCTTATAGTGTTATTTAACTTGTCTAGTTTTGAAACAAATAATATAATATTTACTTGTTCTATGACTTTTGAACGTGAGTATATAATTGTATTTTTGAGTCTATTTCATGATTTCTAATGAAATGATATCTTCATGATATCTTCAATTTGTATTTGTAATGGAATGATTTGTCTTTGATGATTTGTATTTAATTGATAGACAAGAAAAAATGTGTAATATATCTAAAGTATAGTGCTTGTAATAATATTTGGTATCTATGTAGAATATCTTTCTGTCATCTATTTTTTTACCTATATTATGATCCTATAAATAATATTTTTTACCTACAATATGATTTTGCATAAAAATTCTCAGTCTTAATCTCTTATTATCTTTAACTTTTTATTAATTAATTAATTAATTTTTTAATTTGTTAACAAGCTAAAATTAAAATTCGCCATGTGCCTTTTTTAAAAGAAATCAATAGTTTTATTGCTTAAATTCATTATATTATTGACTTAAACATTCATAATTTTGTCACTAAAAAAAAAAAAGGAAAAATTATTACGCGTATAAAGACGATAAATGAGGAGTTTAATCTCTTTCTGCTTCTGTCCTAACATTTCCAAAAAATATTAACAAACTGTCGTGTAAATACTGGATAAGTAAACAAATATTCTATTTCAAAATAAATTCCATTGAATTACAATTTTATTACGCTGCAATATTAACAATTTACTGCGTTTTAGCTTTAAAATGGTTATTACATTAAACAATAGTTTTAAAATGAATTTCTCAAGTAGTTTATTTTGAAAGTATTCCTCAAAGTATTCTAACACGTTTCAAAGTGACGGATAATTTTCAATTTTCACTAAAGTTTTGAAACACAGTTAAGGTTCAGAGAACAGTCTTTTACATTTTTATTTGAAAGAATTCAAAGGCACCTTTGTGAACATTCGCTGATGTAATTTATAAGTAGTACGAGTCAATGGAAATAGTTGCGCTAAGAGGCAAAAAGCACATACCAAAAAAGATTTACATTATAATGGTTATATTTGAAAGCTTTTGAGATATTATATAAAATAATCTGCAATAAAAAATATGTATTTCAAGTAACGTATAACTATCTATTCAATATTTATAAGTATTATATTATAATATATTATTATATTATTTTATTATATTTTATTATATTATATTATTACATCCATTGTTAAACATTTTTAAATATTCTTATAATTATATTTTATTCTATTACATCATTATATTACATTATGTCCATCGTTATATTCTTAATACATTTTGATATAACATGCCATATTATCTCATATCTTAATCTATTCATATCGCACATATTAAAATATATCTTAATCATAATATATTATAATTACATTACGATACATCTATTCAATAGTTAATAAATATCCAATTAGTGTTTTTATTCGGTCTTTATTCAAATATTTAAATATTCGTTGACTGACAAACTTAGGAACTCTGTAATTAGCAGGAAATAGAATAATTTTGTTGCGTCGAGTCGAAGCAAAGTTTGAGTTAAGTTAGTCCGAAGAAATAACCACGTCCGTTTTACAGACGGGTAGGAAGTTTACAAAGAGCAAGAATCCGTGGCATTTAGAATTTACTGCTTAATAATACACTTCAGGGCGAACTAAATCGTTTCCATAATTTGTATCGCGTTCTCTATGAAACGCACGGTGCATTTAAGCAAATGATCTAACTGTTTGGTGCAGCGTATATAATGTGCACACTACTGTTTAAAAATCTCAGATTATTTATCATTAACCTACCCCATGGTGGAATGTAAAGTGGAACGTAGATCATTTAGTCAGCTTATAATTTCAATGCGTTTACTGAAACACTTTACCGTGCGTGTATCATCACCACTTCCGTCAGCGGGAATTATGACAGAAACGTGTGTTTGCTTATTCCGTAAGCGCGAATTAAATTAATAAATTTTATATAGGTTAACACTTTTTCTAGAAAATGTGAAGCTGCAATCGATCAATAAAACCGATAGCGACCGCCGTATCTCAATAAAAAAATGATTACAATAATATCTCCTTGAATATGATTCAACTTTCGTGTTTGAAATTCCGTTGCTTCTCGTATTTTCAACAATCAAGGCAACACATGTTAAGGTTAAGCTAAAGAGACTCGTTTGAACTGCATTTTGGATCGCGATCGCTCAGAACACTTACGCACGTATGGGCCAGTGTACCTGTACGGTGTTATTTTTCTACGAAGCGTAAAAAGCACCGGAACAAGTAAGACAGAGCGAGTGGCGAGCCGAGGGGGCCTGTATGGGGGTCCTGATCGTGGCGAGCGCACCCGCGCCGCCAAAGAAGACGCTCGCAGATATTCCCAAGAGCGAAAGCCTGCAACCGAGGTCACTCCTCCTCGTGGGAGGGCCCCCAGGCGCCGCGTAGCCTCCCCCGTCGGCTCGGCCTGCCACGAAAAACAACAAGACTTCACCGAGCTGGCATCGTCGAGCGGTGTACGCGCGAGCCGCGGTTGCTTCGGCCCAGGGCCGGCCGAAGGCCAACCAAACCCGCCGCGGTCTGCTCGAAAAATCCGCTTGAATAATTGTCCGGCTTCTCTCCGCGAGACCAATTCCCGGCCTGGATTAATGAGGCGGCTCGCGCCGAGAATCCACCGGCCAACTGTCCGCCTCTGGGAAACTCAGAACCAGTGAAAAACACTGTTTTTTGAATTGTGATGAAGAGTTTGTTCGATTTGCGGCCACAGCATTATTATTAAATAAATATTATTTATATTTAAACACAGTGCAATATCGATATCTCAAAATACGATCTCTGAATGAGTTTAAACACATCCGTGGCAAGTAATTCTCTAGATATTCGAAGGTATTAAAAAAATATTGAAACATTCGGGATGCAAAATATCTGTCGCGTTTGTTTAAAATACACAAGAATGAAATTAGCTATTTTAATTAATTTAATTCGCGAATATGAAAGATTTCAATGTTTTTGTATACTTTCGAATACTCGAGAATTTCTTGTCAAGGGTAGTATACGTACTCACATTCAAGAATCTTAGGGCATTTCTTAGTTTTATAATAGCCACCTTCATCTGCTGGATGTGCGGTCCATTCTTACCATGTTACAATAATAAATTCGCGATAATAATAATTCAATAGAATTCTTACCTTTAAGAACAAAAGTAGTTAGATATAATAAGACTCTAATGTTAAAATGTTGAAAGTGGTACTTCGAGGGTGGTTAATGTATAGTATTTATTGTAGATAATTTTTAAATGTATGCATGTACGCATATTTTATAATTGTCACTATATCAATATTTTATAGATTCTTTGTTGCATAAAGTGTTATTCAGTTTCTCTAATTTTGAGACAAGTCCTAAGTGGGGGTGTGTATACAACATATCGAATATATGACAGCTTTAATAAAACAAGATCCATATCTATAAAAGAAATAGTTATACATAGCTAAAGTATTTAAAATAAGCAATAAAATAATTCCAGTTCCTATCATACGTATGTAGTATATATAAGACTGCTTCGTAAACCAATCATCCGATGAAAATCAACGATTGATCGTTTCTTGTTAGCGATCTAGAAGGATGTTCTTGTAGATTTGCTCGAGCGAATCGAATAATTGTAGAACAAGCTGATAATCGGCTTGCAAGCCGAGTTACTTGTCGATTACTTGTTTATCCGCTTACTTTTTCCCTGTGTTCGATCAAACCGGTGCGCATAAATCGAGTGTTCTACGATGCAACCGGCCGCGGGTATCTTGTAATTGATTGCATTTGCGATAACTGCGATGTCGTAATATTATCGGATCAATTAAATCGCCTGTCTCATACCTTTGAGTTTGTTAAATACCGTGAAATATCGGATGCCTTTGGTTGAAGCAACGTATTAGACCACCTTGAATGTGTAAAATTAATAATAACCCGTCTTGCATCTTTTTTTCTCGTAAAAAAAGAAAATTTCTAATGCTTGTTGTAAAAAATTTGAAGAATATTTGTCTTTTTACAAAATGGTTTAACTGGGATTGTTCCACTTCACAGAACTGTTTTGAATAATCCTGTTTCACGAGATTGGAGCTAAAGAAAAATCAATGATTTTTAGTTTCTGCATAACTAGTTTATATCACAATAGTTCACTGATATATATTTAATTTTCACAAGTATTCCATTAACGATCTAAGTCGCGAATTAAAGAATCAACTTACCTTGAGTCTGTAGAATTATTATATATAATATTAATCTTCTGCATTTTTTTCTAACAAAAGAATAAATTTAAAAGAAAATTTATAATAAGGTTTTTGTAATTGAGTTTTTGAAAGAAATACATGTCGTTTTCTTTCTTTACAATATAGCTAGGTTGAAATTCTCTTGATGCAGAATCACTATGAGCAATCCTCTTTAGTTACGTATAATTTAAAATTCTTTTTAATATATAATTTTTCATATAATTTTATAAAGAATTTTTTTGAAAAAAATGAGCGTATAATTTCTAGATGAGTAAAAAATAATCCTAACATTGTAGTAGTTATGTAGAAAAATTATAAAAGAATTATAAAAATCTTTGATTCAATCTCGAAAAAAATAATTCAAAATGGTGATGTATCAAGATAGTTCTAGTCCATTTTGTAAAAAAAGAATTAAAAAAAAATATACAAGTAGCACAAAATATTTATATAATAAAGACATTGTTCTTTCCTTTAATTGTATTTACTCGTGAGAAAAAGATGCAGAAGATTATTATTAATTTCAGATACTTAATGTAATTAGGGTTCTTTTTTAAAAAATCTGCGATCTAATTACTATGTAAGTTTTAGTCTTACAGTGTCTATTAATGAAATGAAAAGCGTATTATTTCGAACTGTATCGTTGCTCTAATTGATGTGGCAATTATTGAGACTGCAGATTTTCATTCATTTTTATGAATGTAAAAGAAACAGGAGATAAATAGAAATTGGTTTTTATCTGCTGTTACATTCGATGTTTAACACAAAAGCATTTGTCGCTTTTTTCTTATTACAAATTATCATCTTAAATCATTGGAAATTTTCTTCCCTCTTTGAGATCGATCTTTATTGTCTTATTAAGGAAATATTGCAGGAAAAGGACTCAAACTTTCGCGAAACTCAAAGGAATTTAATCGATAACATATCCATTTGTATCCATCCTCTTCCTTGAGGAACGGACAGAGCCTTTTATAACAAGCTGGGAAAAACTATGTGGCGTCTGTCTCGAATTTACAGGACCGTAAATAATTGCGAAGAGCGTGGTGTTGTGTGCAGCGTGAAACCGGATAAACGAACGATAAAAGCAATTTCACCGGGGATGAGCGCGCGTGCTGAGCACGTAGGAGGCAAGTTACAAGCGAAAGCCTCATTAACCGGACTGTACTCGCAAGAACGAGATAATTAACGCGTTAAACCGGCGCCGCGTCAAGTTATCGGGCCTCTCCCCGTTTAATTACGTATACCCACGTGTTGTCGCTACTCTATTCGACCACCGGTGCTACACATGTGATCGTATATGTACCTACTTTTCAATGAACGACAGAAATATTGATTTGCACATGGACATGGAACGACGACGCCCTGAAACTTGATGTATCTTGTCTCGCAATTAAAAAAAAAAAAAAAAAATCTCAACATTTTCACCTGATATTTGAAATACAACAAAATGGCGAGAAAAATCGTACGTGATCATTGTAAACAGGAGGCTTCGATCTTGAAGATTCATCGTGGATTTGAAGAATTGCAAGGGAAATTTCCCAATATTTTTACACTCTATGACAATTTGTAGTATTTCTGAGAAAAAAAAAGTGTCTTCATCTCTTCATCCATTGCGTGATGTGAAAACACCTTGAGAATTGAACAAATGATGAAATTTGTTGAAAATGGTGTGTTTTGAAGAAGCCTTTAAAATGACTAAAAATGAACCCAGGTTTTTGCTTTACTGTAACAGTTTAAATATTTAGCGTCTGAATTATTAATACAAGTGACAGTTTTTTCTTCTTGTCGCTCTTTTACTTTGTCCTTGGAGTTTAAATTTATAACAAAAGCCTGTATAATAAAATAATGAAAAAATATGTGAAATTGAATTTCAGTGACTTTACCATTACGAAATCATTTCACTCACGAGAAGCAACCCTTGCAGGACATAATAGGGTGTAAGAATCGTCACGAAAGTGGCAACAGGTGGTCAAAGCTACCGCCTCGAGAATCACTGTCTATAGTCCTTTGTCAACGAATAACGAAGAAGGCGTGTTCCAGGAGGTGAAAGGAACCCCTGTGCAAAGAATGGCGCACAGAAGGGTGCTAGAAGACAGCGGATAAAAGGGTAGGCGGGCATCAGTTACAGATATTTAAAGAAAACAGATGAAACGATGAGAACGATGAAATATTCTTTCCCTTCATAATCTGTTCCTTCTATAAAAAGGAAGAATTGGGACTTCGCGTTTTCAATTTTTCTTTCCTGCTGTTCCCGGTGTTTCCGAGAATCATGTCGGACTATGATTTAACGTCGCAGCAATTTTTGAGAATAAATTGTGATTTTTAATGGTACTGTGTCGATTTAACAGTTGAATGAAGCTTCTCATTTGAAAATTGTAATTCGATGACTTTTATTAAAAAATCGTAGGACAAGTGTTGTACATATTTTTTAAAATTGGAAAAAATTATATAAATTATGGTTTATACAACAAAGAATCTACAAAGTATATATTAACAGTTGTACTGTAAAATGTATGTGTGTAATTAAAAAACTTTATTATCTGTGGCAAATATTGTAAAAATTAATAATAATTATATTCCAAATAAATAATGCTCAAAATATACGTATCTATTTATTATATTAAATAAAAAAAGTAGATTTTGTTTCAATTATAGAGTGGGAAGATTCTTTAATTGTCGATTCTTTATTCTTAAATGTGATATTGTATTTTTAAAAATGATTTAGATATTTATTTATTACATTAAAATAAAAGTTCTTTATTTCAAACAGATTTAGTTGAAATTAGTTGATCAAACTGTAAATTTTTATGCATTTTTCAATTTTTTATTAATACAGTTGAAGGAATGAAACCTAAACATAAATAATATTACAATAATATATATTATAAGTAATAGTAATATATATATAATATTAATAAATAATGGTATATAAATAGCATGAATAAATAATAATATATAAATACTAATAAATAATAATTATATATAAAACAGTATTTATATATTGTAACATTTACTTACATAATTAGTATTCAGGTTCCATTTTTTTAATTATGTTGAAAATCTGTAGTATAGTTAAATAAACTAGTTTATTTTAAATATTTTATATTCTATGCATTATATTGCATCCTACAATTTTTATATAAATAAAAATTTGCAATCTAATAATGACAATAAATGAAGTAAATAAATAGAAAATTAATGTAAATATTCTGGTGCCGCTGAAGAACGTGGCCAATTGGCTGCTGTCACTGTACTGGCTCACCAGAAAATAAAGAAACGTAAAAATTTAGAGAAATAAATATGCAACAATACTTACATAAACTATCGAAAGCAAAATGCTCGTTATAACAATTTAAAATAAAATTCTACTTAATTTTATGTTAATTTTATGTTGTTAATGTAATTAAATTATTATCAATCACAATTCAATTATCAAAATGGAATGTAAATTTGCATAAAAGTAAAATGAATTTAAATTAAAAATACAATTAATTCGTTTTACATTATAAAATGTAAAATAAATTTAATTCAGACTACAATTACATTGTTATAATAATATATTTAGATATATACATGTAATAATAATAATAATTATTATTATATATATAATAATAATTATATGTATAACTATATGTAAAATTATACATATAATTATATGTATTATACTAATTATAAGCTGTTATTATAATTAAGAGTTATTTAAATGCAATTAATCTACCTTAAAGTCAAACATAGATTTGCTAAAAAATCGGCAGTCCAGTCATCAATATCATTTGTAGGTATTGTTGGAAACTCAGCTCAGGTCCGAACGAATACAGCCTTTCCCCCCCACGCAGACGCGATCGAGCACGGTCGGGCCCACGTGGTCCCCGATGACCACTCCGACACGTGATCCGTCATGCGAAATGAAAACTGTCCGATTCGGAAGGTGGATTCGAAGAAGGAGAAATCGCGAGTGGTCCCACGCAGAGACGATGATTAAAATTGTAAATATCCACGGCCGACCCCCGGTGTTACGACCTTTGCGCTGCTCACGGCGCCCCATCGGCTCACCCCATATATCAACGGATATTAGATTATAGTAAGAGGCGCGCATTAACGAACGTTGTATTCGCGCGCGCCTCATTTGCCGCCCTTAGGGCCCGTTCGCGCGCCATTTTTCACGCAACCGTCACGTCCGCGTATACCAATCGCCGATTTCACCCTGGGTGCTGCAACGATCCTGACGCCTCTCCTTGCCTTTCATCCTCTTCTCCTTTTTTCTCTCCCTCCCCTCCCGATGGAGCGGTAGTATCGAACGATTACGATGAATAATTGATCTAATATGGGAGGGATCCAGCCGGGCGATGGGTACATTTGTTCTCGTTGCAAGTAGGTGAAGGTTCCGTTGAGAGCCGCCTTCGACGCGGCTAATGGCGTGCAATCTTCGTGAAATCGCC
>CAJDYZ010009559.1:194056-204064 GCA_903986555.1 Heterotrigona itama | reverse complement strand
TCTTTGAATTAAAAGAGGTATTATCAATCGTTTTTTAATATTGTTTCCTTTATTAGGTCAAATATTATTTATATAATTAATTAATAGGTTAGGTTATCATTGATGCGAATACAATACTTAAAAATTGCAGAACAAAAGCAGTTCTACCCATTGTACCAATTTGAAGATGGGATTTCCTATAAGCGTCAGGAGTATGCGCGTTAGATACATGTGCATTAGACGTATGCGCATCAACGCATGCGCATTGAATGTATTTATGTCGATAGAGAGGAAAAGGCGCGCTGACGCGAAATCAACATTCAAAAATCGCGTATAGAAGAGCAGAAATATTCTTTGTTCAGTCAAAAATTTCTGAGACAGACGTTTATAGAAAATCCCGAAAATCTTGAAACTATTCCCTATGCGAATGTTTACAAAGAGTTCGAATCCAACGACAACGAGCTCGTCTCCAATCATCATGCAAATGACGTATGCGCGCTTACACGAGCGTGCCAATTTCGACGAGAGGAACAGAGTGTATAAAACAAGAAGAAAGCCAGAGGAATGGGAGAAAGAAGAGATATAAAGTGCAAGAAGAGAAAAGGAAAAAAAAAGTGAAAATAGACGGAAAGAGAGACGAAGGAAGGAGAGAAGGAACTGAGACAGCGTGGAGACAAAACGAACCAATTCTCGGCCTTTTACGATCATTCTCCACGCTCTCACCGCGTCATTAGCTGCTTGCTTGGATAGATACAGGGCTGTGTTACGAAAGGGGAGCCCCCTGCCCCGCCACGAGTCACCCTTTCTGAGAAACAATCTGTTATAGTGGACCACATGAATGGCGAAACGTAAAAATATCCCCTCGAGTTCCCACGTGGCCGGCTCAATGGACCGGGAAGGAGCGGCTTGGATCTCCGAGGACGGCCACAGATCGAGAGACAGAGAGAGAGAGAAAAAGAACCGAGAAGAGAAGATGATGAACGAAGGCCAGGGAAGGAAGGTGTATACCTTTCGATGCTTGGTACGCATGTTGAACGAGGAGAAAGGATAAGACAGACCTCGTAGGAGGAGGGAAGAGGAAAAGGATTCGTCGCGGAGTGCGGTTTTCAACGAAGCCAATTATTAGATGCGTCTCGAGGCAAGGAGACCGAAGAAAGGAGCCTCGGATATCGATGTGAAATACACGGGAATTTATATTTTTGTCGTGGACGTAATTGGGAATGGACCGCGTGAAAGAAGTGGAGAAATTTAATTTTCGAACGAAACCGGCCGGCATGCTTAGAACCCTGACAGCTTGCCTGCGAGAATTGCAGTCGTTGCAAAGTAGGCTGGCCCCATCCTTTCCCTTTTTGGCGAACGTGCTTTCACGTGTATTTCGGAGGTTTAACGTGGACACTTTTCACAGTTCTTTTACGTGGTTTATGAGTATTATCGTTGGATGGAAAAGTATAAATACTTTTGAAAGTAAAAATACAACACGAAAACATATGTTTTTCAGGGGGAAAAGGAGAACGTAATTAAACGTCATTTTCCTAATCAAGGAAAAGACGAAATTGAATTAAATTGAAAAAGATAATCAGAACAAAATTCACAGAATGACATTCATAGATCAATTATGAAATTCTTATTCGCCAATTTTCACAATTTGGCTGACAAAGAGTTGTTATGTTGTTGTTCTTCTTGAATTATTACATATATTACATCTATATTGCAATTATTTTTAGTTTCGTAAAATTAATTCATTTTTAAGTCAATAAAAGTTTTACCATTTAGAAAATGTGTTGCAACGAATTAGTCTTCGTTATAAGTTTTCCAAAGTTATAGATGTAAATATGTAAAAAAAAAAAAAATAAAATTACATATACGTAAATCTTCGCCACCTTAGTTATTTCTCACATCGTTCTTATGAACATGATGCATATCTTTTCTTAGGCATTTATGTTCTCTATGTGTTGTGAATGAATATAATGTTCAATGAAATAATCGGTCAGTATAATAAGATACATTTGTAGAAATATAAATACCATATTATAGTATTTATAGTGTTACGTAAATTAAAAAAAGTGATGTAATCACTCTCTATTAGATATATTGTGAAGATAAGACTTTCATAACTGGCCGAGAAGTATTTCTGCAACATTCTTATAATTGTAATTCAAAAATTGTGTTTTACAAATTGTACATTTTCAATGCAAGTATTTTCGAAATATAGGGCAGAAGATAGTTTAAAAGGTGAGTAGCACGAGATAGTTTATAATTTTATAAAATGAAATGTATTTAATGCAAATATATTTCATTTTATAAAATACATGATTCTTAAAATGTATGGTCATATTTTAAATTGCGAATCCACGCATTAAAATGTGTAAAAAGTGTCACTTGAATCTATGCCCTATTAATCTTAATTTTCGAGTTACAGATAATTGAAGAAAATGTTCAATGTGTTTGTTTTGTGTCTCAAAACAATGCTATTGCACGCCTTAGCAGTGAATTCTTCATTCGCTCGAAAATATTTCTCATAGTCTCAAATACATTCTGAATCCATTCTTGTATGTAGATTGTGCGTACAATTCATCTCAATTGAATGCAACACAATAGATTTTTAAATTGCAGCAAAAATAAAAGTTTAATGGATTGAATTTTCTTTAAAATATATCGATGGATTTTTTGTAAACATTAAATAAAATTCACTACGATGTACACAAGGTGGATGCATTGAACATTTTCTTCAATCATCCATAACTCGAAAATTAAGGTATGCAGAATTTACTTATTTTATTGTCCAACTCTATCATCCAGAGTATAGCTATGAATTTAAGGATCATTCTGTACAATATAATGTATTTAATAAGAATAATGAATAAATATAATATAAACATAAACTATTACTGTTATTATAGTCTAATAGCCTAATAGCACCAATAACATAGATTATAAATAAACGTCAATTTGAACGTTTTCTTTTGTACTATACATATATTCGGATTCTTACGAGTAAAATAAGTTTCATACTGGAGCAAACAATTTTTCACACACCCACGAGAAAATCCGAGCACGAAATAGTAACGCGCGATCCTTCGCCCGCCGTCTTCGAGTCACGACCGTGTATGACCGCTCATTTAGGGGGCCATTCATCCTCGAGACACTTCTCTTGTCCGGTGTCTCAGGGCGCACCGACCGATACCTCTCCCCCTGTCTATCATTTTCTCTTTAGGCCGGTGCTGGCTTATTCGAAATGGAACGAAACGAATTACTCGCGTTGTCGAGGACACGTGCTCTCTGGTCCTGGCTCGTCGTTGTCGTCTTCGTCGTGTCTCTCCCCCGTCGCCTTCGCCATTCCCCACCGCTCGTTCTTCTTTCTCTTTCTGTTTAATTGCGACGACCGCTTGGGCGGGCACCTCGAGCTTGCTGGGCGGTAGAGAGGGATCAAACATTTATTATTTCGAGGGATAAGTCCCTGTAAATACGTACAACGGAGATAAAGAAATAAAGAAAGAGGAAAAGATGAGGGAGAGAATGGAATGTTAACCCTTTGAGTATTTTCGATGCGTTGAACCGTTCTTTGTATTTATAATTGCCCCTTTGAACGTGGTTACTTACTTGCTTTCGAAATGCTCTTTCACAGGTGGTGGAACGAACGTGTGTTATTTATGTGTTTACGTGGATTCTATTATTAAGCATACATTCTTTTTTTATTTTTCTCTTTCATGTAAACATCAATCACTGATGGTTTATTAGCAAATTTGTATTTTTTTACAGATATTTATTTTATATTTTTTATATTCTTATGTTCTTATATTTATATCAGCGAGTTTAAGAGCAATATAAGTCCAATATTAGATATTTAAAAAGAAAAAAATATATGAAACTTGGACCGTGAATGCAGGTCGACAGAAAGACAGTGCACAAAATGAACAGTATAAAAGAATAGTAATTTATATAAAATTACTACAATGATAGACATTATCTATAAATACAATAATTGTATAATATCGTGCGATACAATCATATTAATAATATATTATAAATAATAAATTCGTTCATCCCTGTTTAATACACAGATTTAAGCACGTTACAAAAATTATTTAAAAAAATAATAAAAATACAAATAATTCAAATTTTTCGTAAGAAATAAATATTTACAGAGTGGTATAATAAATAAATAACTATTGACTTAATATATGTTGTATTTCTTTTGTGAAGATTGAATTTATCATTCAACCTAAATATCAACAACAACAAAATACACTAATTAATTCAGGCGAAAGTGCATAATAAAATTTAATTAAGTTAAATGATTCAACTCGAAATTCGCATGGATCAAAGTAGATCAACGATGATAGTTACGAGATGGTTAACAACAATATACTTCGCCCGTCTTATACCCGTTGATCAAGCCGAAGTCACTTGTCGAATGTTTCTTGACCAATAGATCTGCTTGTTCTTCCTCTTACTTCATCCTTGAATCCAAACGGGGCACCTTTGTGTACGTCGGCGAGACCGAAGAGAAGAGACGCTGCAGAGACACTCGCTGTTCGTATAGCCCTGACAATGGGCCATTCATCCGCCATTGTATCCTCGGCACATTAATTGTCTCTTTGAAGCCCGATGACCTCCGTGGATACGAGACCGCTCCTCCCTCATCCTTTCCTTATCTCGTTCTGCCCTTTCTATTCTGACACCCTTTTGTATGCCGATTGCCTTATTGGTAGGGGTTGATAAAGGGTTAAGAGAAGACGAGTAAAGAGGAGAGAAGATGTCTGACAGTGAAGGTGAATGCACCTTGCAGTGCAAGTCGCACTGTACTTGTGGAAGATATACAGTGAATATCGTCCGAATTTTTGAACTGTGGAAAAAAATATTGCAGAACGATCAACCAGAGTTCACTTTAAAGTGTGAAACCTTTATTTTCACAGTGCACTGTTGAGAGATGGATTAACATCATGCGAATTGGAATGTGAAAGTATTTTTTCCCTCGATGTTACGATTGTCATAGTGTGTAAAAACATTGAAACATGTTTCTCGTGACTGAATCTGGAGATAAAATTTGATGTATACGACTTTTTGCCTGTTTTATTGAACACAAATTGTACGATCGGAGTTTATATCTCTCTCAGTTTATATCTCATTTAACATGTCTTTTTATTAATATAATTTAGATTTGAAATAGATAATCGATCTAATTGGATAATTGTACTTGTGTTTCTTCTCAAATTACTTTTTTTTATATTCAGTTATATAGTCAATGTTTATCATTGAATGCTTGTCATAAAAATAATATTTTTCCTTTCGCTGAGTTCCATTTACAATTAGATATATTACAAATAAGTTTTTATGCAGCTATGATTTTTAGCAATGATGGAAATTCAACTTACAGGGTTACTTGCAAATTTCCTTTAGAGAAACAGAAACTCATAGAAAGAACAAGATGTAAGAAATTTATTAACTTGTTAACTAATTGTAGACTTTCTTCCCCGATATTTTTCCCAACATTAAACCCTTTGAAAACATACCAAATGTAACCACTGCCTCTCAAACATATCAATTACAACGTAACAAACCAAGAAAATCTTTTATCAATCATCGTAACAAGGCGTTCAATCTCAAAGTTCACGGTCATCTCGTGGAAGAAGGATAACCGCAATTAATGTGGCACCCAAATTACCATAAGCATCCAGTTTTAAATCCATCGGATTTTGACGAAAAACGAACGAGCCGAGACAAGGGGAAGGAACTGGACAGATCGTCCAGCAGGAGATCCCCGTAAATCCCTGGACGATGTTTCGCTGAATTACGAGCGATATCGAGGGAAGGGTTCCGCCGATATAATTAAGGAGGCGATCATCCTCCGCGATCCTGCTCGTGTCTCGCGTTGGAATCCAAATTTTATGTCGGTATCATAAAAGCGCGTGACGGCAGAAGAATTAGGACGGCACTCAGTTTCTTTCTTCATTGTTGGCCCTCGCAAGGATATTATAAAGGCTAATTCACGACGGGCTTATATCTAATGTTTACCGAATCGATCACTGTTAAACATTATACCTTTTGAGTCCTCTCTGCTCTTACTTAAATCTTCCTTTCTTTCTTACTTGACTGAATTGACTGCGAATGAGATGGATCTCTATGTACATTACCATAAGTATTTGGACAAGATGTTTTTTTTTGCAGTATAAAATAAAGTTCAAACGAATCTCTAACGGATCTATAAAAGCTAATTCACGATGAACTTGTTTAATATTTAACCAAATCGATCAGTGTTGAACTTCTTTTATTCAAATCTTTCTTTCTTCGTGATTTATTAAGTAGTTGAATGATTGCGAATAAATTTGTGTCTTCATGAACTTCGTGGGAATTAAACATGTAAAAATATGCAATATTAAAGAATTGAAATGCATCTCTGTATACACTATTGCGCACAAGTATTTGGATATTTTTAAATTATTGCAATATGAATAAAATTCGAATGAATCTTTTTAATAATCTTAATATATATAGTTATTGATGAAAAGAATAACTAATATTACAAAAATTATAATATCTAATAGATAACTGAAGACTTCGTAACGATTGAAATATGTGTTTCTAATCATATGGAAAAGATTTTATGAAGCATCAGCTATTTATTAAAAATACATATGAAATTTAAGAATGCAGAGAATTATTAGTAGTCCAATTAATTATTTATACACAATACTGTAAATTCTGTTTATTTAGTAGTTTATTTAGTTTACACGGATTTTCACGGAAATTTCAGTGTCATCCAAACATTAATACAAAGATCTACTGATACTATAACAAATCTCTATGTAGTTTAAAAGTATAATATTTGGTAAATGTTTTTTAATTTAATAATTATGTAGATAAATATGTAGGTGTGTGTTTTATTATTTGTGTAGCATTTCTACAAATATTATTTTTCATAAAAGTTTCAAACTTGGCAATTATAATATCATCTGAATATTAATTTAAAAATCTACTGGCACTATGTTATAAAAAATTTTTAAATTTATTCGATAATGTGCAAAAATATATAATATTATAGGATAAAATTAATCTCTGTATGCTATTTTTAGAATTTTTAGAATTTTTAATGAATTTCCATAAAAATGTCTAATTCGGTCGTTTAAATATTTATTCAAAAAAATGCAAAAATGATATTATATAAATTAGTTAATAAATTAAATTCGAGATTTCTAAAAACCTCATTTTTAGAAATTTCACTCTTTAATTATATATGTTATACTTAGATTCCCTGGCTATATTTTATATACATATATGTAAAATGCTTTTCAGTACGCTGCAAAATGTTTATTTTTCTATGTTTCTAAATAATAATTCTCCTCTAAAGAAAGGAACATGAATCACATGATCCAATGTATATCTGTCGTCTAAATTAAGAAACCAATTGATGTTAGACTGACGTTACATTGAAAATATTATTTGCAATCAAACACATAATGTTTCATTACACTCATGCAAACAGTAAAAGAAATTAAATACAGATGCAAAGTATCTCTTGTACTTCTCCATTTTTTTTTTTTTTTTTTTTACAATAAATTAGAAATAATTTAATAAAATGGGTATTCATTTTATTCTAATATGGCGTACCATGTATATCATGGTCAGAATTTTACAACAAAAAATTATTTAAAGAGGTATCCTAACCTCGAGCGAAAAATCACGAAAGATGAATAATCTGTAGGAACGAACGTTGTATAGGTTCTAAAATCGAAACGTCATCAAGATATTATGTAGGCCTACAATCGGTGTCCATTGGCCTTAAACCAACGAATAAAAGAGGGGACATCGTGGCGGGTAGGAGAGCGAGAGCGAAATACGGATGAGTAATATGGGTTCCTCGCTACCCTCACGAGGCTGAAAGGCAGACGAGGGTGTCGCGATTCCCCGCTGTGCATTGATGGCCTCATCTAGCCTAGAAGAGCTCGGGAATTCAGCGGTAATTACCTTTTCTTCGGGCCGACGCCAGCCAGAGGTGTTTCTGGTGTACCGCTGCCTCAAAGACCTGGAAGGATGTGGAAGTTTTCAGCTGCTTGTGAAGCTTCATCAAGGTGTCCCGTGGCCGAGTAATGGTCCTGCGTGTCCGTTGGCGATTCCTGATGGGCCTGGGAATGCATTAATTCTGGCTCGTTCGAGCTTGAAATTTAAACTGATTTGAATGCGTTGCGTTTTAGCACGTTGCGTTGTATCTCTCATAACGACATATAATTTTGAGCGAGACGAAAGACGAGACGATTCGAGCGGCGATTTTAAAGACCTTCGGATTTTTGTATTGGGGAATCAAGATATTTTCTGACTGTTAAAAAAAATCAGTAGTAATTATTTTACTGTCTCAAATTAGTGTCTCCATCTTGTCCCACGTTTTGCAATACCTTTGTAGTACTTTAATTGAAAACTGCGTACAAAACACAGTATTGTATCCAATGTACCTAAGAATTACTTAATGAAAATTGATTGTTAAAGTACGTTCAACGTGATATTAAACAAATTAGTTGACACTGATTTTACAATCGATAGACTAATATAGAGTAGATATGTACTTATGTAGATGTGTTATTTTTTGAAAATATTTCTTAATTCTTCCACAACTCATCGATTCATTTCAAATCACATTAATCTACGATTGCTGACGCAACATTTCATTTACAATTCTTCTTCAATCAATTCGCACTGTGGAATCTTTTCGTTTACACTGTACGAAAATTCATTTCAGCTATTATTCAAAAAAATTAAAATATTCAAAAACCGTTGCCTGATTCTTGATGGACTAATTAATATTCGTGCGAATGCTACAAAAAGAAAAAAAAAAAGAAATACAATGTTATGTAAAAAACAATAAAGTGTAATCAAAATGTCTCTAAACTTCAGATACCTCCAATTAAACGCGTCTTCTAAAATTATCCGTACGAAAATCGTACGAAAAGGCGAATTAAAGTACACGTTACTCGCATTTAATTCCCGGCTGGTTAATGACTTTCACGCGATGCGTCGTAAACTCGGGATTTTTACAGGACACGGAGTCCACGTCCGCAGGTACCGTGGCCGAGGCGTAATTGCTGAATCGTGAATGAATCGCGCGCGTTCCACGCCAGATTCGCAAGATCATTACGGCCTTGCGAGACACCTTCATCGAGGCTCGCAGACATCGGGACAGCCTGTTGAAGCTTCAGCCGGGACTTTTCATACACCGTCCCTCCGACACAGGCATAAACATCTCTCGTTGCCGTTGACAGCCTCTCCTTACGGCGAAACGTATCAATGCACGTGACGTTTCGTACAGAAATCCACGAATTTCCCACGTGTCTCGCCGCGACGGGGTATTTACGATTCAGTAGTATACCAGTGATTTTACTTAGTGGAAAAATCATAAGTCGTAAAAGAAGGGATAAAACTGTCTCGCTCGAGACTTAATTTTCGAGAAAATCAAGCACAAATCTGAGTTTGCTTAATTCTGCGTTGGGCTAAAGATTATTCTCTTTGGAAAAAATCAAGTATATTTTTATTCAACGTAGCCAATGTCTTTTTATATCACCCATATCGTTCCACAATCTTTTATTTACTTTATCATTATTATTTTAACTTTCATTAAATGATTTTTGCATAAATTTTTATATTATAAGTTCCATTTACTATATATAAATTTTATTTTTGTCTTTAATTTTTAATATTCTAAATTAAATTTGTTATCCTCATTCTAATTTTAAAAATTGATTCTATTTATATCCTTCAATAATTCAATCAATTTTATATTTTAATATTTACTATAAATATAATTTTTATTATAATAAAAATTCTCCATTGAAAAGATTTAATTATAAACACCTACAATACGACTTATTCGAACACATCTGTCAGAAGACAGAATCGTCCGGATAATCGAGAAGTATAATAGATAATCAAAGCTTACTAACTTTCTCCATATTCTACTCTTATTTATTTGAGTAATAAAAGAATAACAAAAGTTGATGAATTATGAGTTCGAATATTTGAGATTCGATATTAATTAGTTTA
>CAJDYZ010009559.1:90137-103295 GCA_903986555.1 Heterotrigona itama | reverse complement strand
AAAAAAAAAAAAAAAGAAACTACAAATTTACAGACACCTCAGTTCGACAGATGAGTTATCTCATCGTCGGTCTAACAGGTGCACGTTCGTTGACACAATCTATCACTCGCGACCTGAGCAGCCACCCCTGACCGCGCGCATAGAAACATTCATATCGACGGGCGCGCTTAATGTCGGCCCCATTGGGAAAAGGTATGGGAAGAGAGGTTTCCGGCGAGCATTACGACGGATTACACCGGTAAGCCTTGGCTAACTGGCAGCCTGACGTCATAATCTTAGGAAATATTCGGCCGGTCGTTCGACCGATTCCCTTTCACCTTCCTTCCGTTGAATTTTTCCTTTCACCGTCCATCACTGTTCCAATCATATCCATTACACACTGGGTCAGCCGATAATTTCCTCGTTAGTTCGAAACTAATTCCGAAATGGGTAATATTCTTTAGCGTACGAGTTTTCTTCAAGACGAGTTTTCTTCAAGACAGGAAAAGAGTTTTCTGAGCTGATTTTTTTTTTTCTATTTAATACCAGAAGAAAGTTGGTATGGATTTTTGGAACAAAATTCTCTTCTGTAAAACGTGGTATCTATCTATCGAGTCTTCTTTACGTCGCGGATTTTTATGCGGTTATAATTTTGGTGAAATTTTGTCTATTGAAGAAATGGAAGCCTTGTTTTATATATAGAAGAACGGAGAGACTTGTTTTTTATGTACTGTTAGATAGCATGTATTAAAATAAATACTGTACTTTGGATGTTTTATGTATTTTGTAACTTGCAATTTTGCATAAACACATACACGTGTAACATTTGCATATCTTTCTTATGGGTTTGAACGTAGATAGTATATATGTGACCGAATTCTTTAACGATTCGTTGCTTTCCTTAAACAATTTAAGCTATTTTTATAATTATCCTTTCGTTAGTAGAATTTTCTGTACGTACGATACAAAATTTGATGCTGTGCTTTCAAGTTTTGAGTAATTTTTCATTGTCCACCTTCAATCTCATGTAACCAATGTAACAAAATATTGAAACAACTGAAAGCTACACAAGTTGCATCACATTTGTAAATAATTGATTGAAATTTCATTTTCAACTGCGCGAATTTTTGATTCTTGTGAAAATTCCACGAATTTTATACAGCACGTAGTGATTCCAAACTTTCGGCGATTTTTGAAAATTTCTAATTGCAAGTAGAAGAAAATACAATCATCGTGCCTATTCAATATCTACAACTGATCTATAATTCACAAAGGACTTATTTTCATCACAGGGAAATGATAATTGTGAATTTTAGAAAATAATGAATTTATTGTAACTTTTTTTCTACATATCAATTTGTAGAGTTAATACTAATTAACTCAATTTATCCATATAAAACGTTTATACGGATCCATAATAATAATAACAACAGTTTTCGATTGGCCTAAGAGTATTGCAGTGAAAGCTATGGCACTGGAATTACTAGAATGATCAATTCGTAATTCTTTATAAAAATTGAATGAATGTGAAAATTTAAATAATTTTTTAGCATGTTTTATTTCATCAGAAACTTTTTCCTATTCTTTATAGTTTTATTTGAATTGTAATTTCATAGTCTATATACTTCTACCAAAGTGTAGGATTACTAATTCCCGTGCGTGTATAATAAACTAATAAAATTGTAATTAATTGTATTATATAAATTTATATAATGTAATTAAATTAACTATATTATAATATAAAATTTACCTAGAACAATATCACGATGGCAATTTATCATCGATAATTACAAATGATTAAAATCAAATTATATTACAGTGACATGCACAGTACAAACAATCGTATAACTATGCGTAAAATTCATATCACTATGAAGAAAGGAAAAGAAAAATGTACGGATTTCGGGTAGCCTTGGAGCGAATCCTCGAACGATACGGATCTCCTACCGTATTAGTAAAACTCGGGGACAGAAACTCTCGAGGATCAGCCTAATATTATACTCCTGAGAATCCGAACGGAGAATCCGGGCAGAAGATCGGCGTAGGGACGACGACGAAGAGATCCGGACACGGACCTACTCTCCTCTCGGTAAATGCTCGAGCAGATCCAGCGAGTGATCAGCAAGATTTTCGAATCGATCAATTAAGCGGCGTGTGGGAACCGTCCGGTCTGTTCTCGTCCATCCGTCCATCCGATCAGCACCAAAAGCTCAGATCTTGATCTCTCCGCAAACCTGTAATCCTCCCGTGGAAGGAGCGCACCAACGACGATCGTGCCTCTCCCTTTCCACCCCATCCTCCCTTCTGTCTGTTCCTTTTCCTCTTTTTTTCTCTTCTTCTTCTTCTTTTTCTTTCTCTTTTTCGTATCCGCCGTCGGGTGATCTCGAGGAAAGAGCAGGAACGAGAGAAAGAGAGAGAGAGAGTGAGAGGGGAGAGGGGTGAGGGATAGAAGAGAGAAAGATGGACACGAGACGCGTATTATGTATACTCGATCGAGCCCGATATTCTCTGGTGTCACCCTCGTCAAACGGTGCTTTTTGCAACCGGTCGAGAATGGGGCTCGCTGACGTTTTGTCAGCTCGATCGAGATAACGGTAAGCAAGCGGAGAAACGCATCCGACGATTGGCTGTGACACTCGCTTGTGGAAAAACTTTTGCTCGCCCGCTGGCGTGCAGCTGGATCTGCTTTTTTTTCGGATAAACTGGCTCTCTTTTGATTTCTGGATGTCTGTTTTACGTGGAACAAATGGAATTTAAACGGAGAGACAGCCGAGACAGATAACGAGTACTTTCGTCTTTCTTTGATTGTTAACGTCATTGTGGTGCTTCGTGTGGTTTCTTACTGTGAATATCTCTTGCCGATCAGTGACAAAATTCGATTTCGATTAAATTCAAAATTCAACTATCGCTTCAACACTCAACGCCCGGTTTAGCAGATTAATAAACTTTTCAACGACAATTTTTATTCGTTGTACAATAATAATAATATTGTCAAATTAATATGAATAACTTTGAGATATGGAGAGATGTATTATCGAGAATAACTTCATCTTCAGATAAATACAATAAATGCAGTATAGATCTTGGAAATATAATGAAATAAAAAGGAAAGTATTACAATAAAATAATAATAAAATTACGTATAATGTATGTAGATAATAGCATATAAAATAATAAAATAGTACAATGTAAGAAAATGAATTGTGAATAATGACAAATTATACGATGTATGCAGATCGTTCTACCGATCATAATTGTAAGCAAAAAAGAAATTGAACTTTCTTGTAGAATTTTACGAAAATTTCCTCCAACCGCACAGAAGTCAAAATAACGAGTTGGTCTCCGCCTTTGAGAAATTAAATAAAAATATATTACACAAAACACCTTGGTAAATGTACATATAGTGATTTCGATTAATATTCGGACAGTATTGAAGTGAGTAAGTATTGAAATTGAAAATTTGGTAAAAAGAAGTCTTACAGTAATGAGCTTGGATTTATTCTAAGATGTTCTTACGCAATGTGAAGACACTTTTCTTCTCGAAAATGCTATAAATTGTCATAGTTATTGTCATATTTTTGACGACTGTGACTCTACAGTAGATTCATACGAATTTTTCTTCGTACGAATTTATTAAAGCTTGAACATGAGGTAAAAATGGATGTAAAGATTTTTTTCGAACTCTCATCATCGAAGTTTAATCAGTAAAATGGCGACAAAAGATCGTACATAAAGTTTTTTGGCGTCGTTGTAAAGGCCATCTTTCGATCTTTAAACCCATCGTAGATTCACTCATAAAAAAAAAAAATTCCAATGCTTTTACATATTACGATTATTTATAGGAAAATTCTACGGGCGATGTAAAAATGTATTTCAGAATAGAATAAAATTTGTATTCGTGGAAACAGAGGTTTCGGTCTTTGAAAGAAAGAAGAACTAAAGTTCATTCGAAATTTCTTCTCGTAAAATTCCAGCAGTTCAAACATCCAGTGCTTGAATACCAACTGACTGTGATCAAAAAACAAATTATCTTCAAGGAGCTCGCAATCTCGGGTAGCCGTATTAGGAAACAAATCACCGTGCGCGCCATGTTAATAGACAATCTACAGAAGAAGAAGAAGAAGAAGAAGAAGAAGAAAAACAGAGAAAAAGCTTAAAGAAACGAACGACAACTATCGGGAGAACACCTCCTGCAACACCTAATAACTTTCTTATCTACATGGTGACTGGAAACAAGCGAACGATCGAAAGGTTGGCCAGCTTCCTCCCTGAGGATCGCGCGAAAGACGGATTCACGGAGGGGTTGGCGAGGGGAGGGGAGGGGAAGATCCAGGCGTGGACGGTGGTTGCGAGCGCGAGAAGAGGACGAGATCCGAGAGCCGCTTAATCTCGCGACACGCTTTGGCCCCGAGATGCTAAGCGCAAGAACCTGGATACGACGATCTTAAATTCTCGCGAGGGGCCTACTCGATTACCTGCCCACGCGATTTCTCGAAGCTAACCCGAGCGTCAGGACGAAACACGGGGTAGGAACATCGGAAGAATACGAGATAACACGGCCGGAACGGAGACAGTCGGCGACGTGGCCGGGACGGTGGAACGAAGAGGAACGCGTATCCGTGACAAGAGACTAGATCTACGCCGGTGGGACCACACGTGCGACGACCGGCACATGAGAGAGAGAGAGAGAGAGAAACAGAGAACAGGGACACGAGAGACCATGCTTTCTGGATCTCGGGCTGGATTTTCGGCGCTCTCGCGGATATCTCGCATCCTGCGATCCCCTCCCTTCCCTCCCCCCCAACGATTATACTCCGGTATTCGAGATATCAATGGTTGGTTCGGGTTTATTGAAACAAGGTGAAGGGAGGGTTGCTTTTATTTTTACCTTTCACGTATGTAGGTATATTGGTCGTTTGTTCTGTTTTCTCTTTTTTTTCCGATGCGAGGCGAAAGAGGGAGAAGATCAACGCTGGAAGATTGGTTTTAGCAGATTTTTGCGAAATTTAGGACAATTCAATATGTGTCATATGTGTACGCTTATAGAATTCTGTTTAGAGCTACGCGGACGGTATCTTTTTAAAGTTTTTCTTTTTCCCGTTGTTTAAATAAACAGAGACGGAACTCTAAAGATTAAGAGAGGATGAAAAGAACAAGCAAAGTTGTGTTGTATTATCTACAACTTAATCGTTAGTTTTACAGGAGAGTACTTGTAATTAAATTGTATTTAAATTGAAACTGCAATGTGAGATATTAAATTTTGGACACGAACGTTAATAACATACAGTCCAGTTGTATTTATAGAATTTTTTTTTAAACAGTGGCTCATATTACTTTGACCAAAAAATTGACTCGTACTCTTTTTGTCCATCACATACATTTATGCGAAATTGTAAGTCTTCGTACCAACAATTTCATATTTTTACAGACACTTTTACAGACTATTTTAGAGAAGTAAAATCTAAACAGAAATTTGTTACCGTTGTTAAATGTATATATTAATACTTTATATATTTTTGTATGCTCTGTACATTCTCTGCAATTTTTCATTCGTAAATTTCTTGTAAATAATTTTCTATAAATAAATTTACGATCTACGATTATGATTATACGATGTAAGATTATAATATAATAATGGCTCGATATAAGAGAAACGTGTCACTTGGCAACTTTAATTAATATTATTATATAAAATATATCAATTAAAATATATTTTATATATTTTTGTATATCCTCTGCAATTTTTCATCTGTGAATGTCTAATAAGTAATTTCCTACAAATCCACGACCTATAAGGTTATAATATAATAATGGTTCAATATAAGAAAAATGTCACTTATCAACTTTAATTAATTGGAACAAAATGTCATTTCGAGATCGCGAAATCTTTACGTATACATTTCGTGCGTCTCTGTTTCACAAAAAGAAACTACGCGTGGAGAGTCCCAAAAGAGAATACGATCGTAAGGATGAGAGAGAAAGAGATAGAGAGAGATAGAGAGAGCAGAATGGTGGTCCCATGCGTCGTCTTTAACGTTTTATTGTTGTGCACTCGATCGGTCCGAAAATTTGACGAACTGGTTCCTCGCTCTCTCTTTTTCTCGCTTCGCCAACAGCGAATGCTTCTCGCAGTGGATAAATCCGGATAGATGGCTCGGACATGACGCCCCTGTTACGAGGACGAATCAAGATCAGTCGAATCTTTCGAGAGAATCGTGAGAGAATTTAGTTTGGACAAGAATTGATGATCGCATTGCTGATCGATTTATTTTCAACATATTTGCGTCACGCATTTTTTTTTTCTCATCGAATATAGACATAATTTGATTAAGAATCTTATATCTATAGTTATTAATAATCATCAGTCGTGAAAATCTACGTAGGTGTAGATCTGAGGAATTTCAAATAGTCAAAACTGAAAAAAGAACGATTTTGAACATTTTGTGGATCCTAATTAATTTTTTAATTAACGTTGGAAACATTTCCAAACTGCTGACGTGATGTTTCTTACATTTGTTTAAAAGTACGTGTAAATAAATTGAAAATCTGTATGCAATTACTATGTGTAAGATACTAATAAATCGTATTAATTCTGATTACAATGAAAATAAAATTTATTAATAAAAGAATTTCACACACTTCAATGTATCCATTGTATAATTAACATATGTCGTCATTCTTTGCTCCGATTTATTTATGTTTTGTAATAAACAAATGTACGAAACATCATCGTTCAGATCGTTAATACGCACGGTTTCAATCAATAAATTGATTAATGCCGGCAAGATGTTTGAATTAGGTGCTTCTATTCTCTCGAATATCTAAAATCAGATGTGTTTCATGACTGACTATTAGCAATTAAGTATATTATCCTTCGTAGTCTGATATTTCATTATAATAAATATATAAAATAATAAATTATAAAATAATAAATATAATAAATAATAAATATTTAAATTGAAATTGCAAATGATTCGATGACTCATGATGACTAGGTAAATGATCAGTTTCAGTAATATTTGTATATTGTATATTTTAAACTAACGAATCTTTCATTTTATCCATTTTACAAATGAACGACGACGTACATTGCAGCAATGACACGATAACGAATAATTGGCTTTTTAACACTTTCTCACATGCGAAGGGAACGATTTCTGGAAACGTGGCCGCGCATAAACTGTTCGGGAATATATAGCCGCCATTTATCCATAAAAACTAATCATTAAGTGAAACACGTCCCCGCGACATTGTCACGGGGCAAAAGATTCGTCAAACGTGACTGGTAGGTAGTAAACTAGCCCGACCATAACGCGATCCAAAGGCCATTCGAGAAGCTACGCACACTACACAATAAACACTCGAAAAAGTGTGTTACCGAATGCCTCCGGTAACAACGATAAACAACGTGAAAGACGCTTTCAACCGGAAAGCAAGGAAGAAAGAAAGAAAGAAAGCGCGATGCACGGAGCAAAGGTTTCGCGAAGGGGAGGTTTCCCCATGGTGTAGTACAAGTTTACGAGTTCTCGGGCGCGGCAATTAAGGAATTTTAAGAAATTGGCCGCGCGAGGGGGTTGAAACCGCATTTCAGAGGACGCAACCCCCTCCCACGCGGCGTGAAAGGCTACCTCCGCGTGACCGGGGACCGCGAAGTCCACCACTTGGTGAAACGCGGGATAAAAGGCCGTGGTATAAAACAGCTTTACGGCTCTTAACGGCAACTAAGATCGCAATAAAAAATTTAAACACCGAGACGATGATAAATTCTCGACTTTTATCACGATGATAAATTTCCTGCTTTACGATTCGACCGGAGGCCACGCCGCAACAGGCTCGGCCACGATCTAGTTTCCTTCTCGGATAAAACTCAACGCGACCGATTTGCAACACTTACTGATTCACTTTCGCGAAAATTGACCCGGGTTAGATACTTGGGAAATATTAATTAATAATTAACAGGGCCGTTGAATAGAAATTTCGTAGACAAAAATTTCAAATAGTAATTCTTGGAAGGTTTATTAGCTCTTTGTACTAGAATTTTTTTGCAAAAAAATTTTATGTAACGTAAAACCAGCAAAAACTTCAGATATAATTAACAATGAATCTATAATTTTCAAAAATTTCGTTCTAAAAATTCATTCGTTCAGGTACTCTACACGCTCGTTTGCAAGCAATTTGAATACCTGCTGATTTTTGCGTGAAACGCGAAAATTGATCTGGATCAGATAATTGGGAAATTTAATTAATAATAATTAAATCGTTGTTGAATAGAAATTTCGTAGACAAAAATTTCAAATAGTAATTCTTGGAAGCTTTATTAGCTCTCTGTACTAGAATTTTTTTTGCAAAAAAAGTAGCAGCAAAAACCTCAGATATAAAGTATCAATGAATCTATAATTTCCAAAAACTCCATTCTAAAAACATTTACTCATAGACTCTGATGTATGATAATAGTTGACAATCGAAATAAATTTTCTTCGTTACGAAGGAGAGGCAACAGAACTTGATTAGATTTGAAAAATAGCGATAGAATGGAAGATTAAAAGAATACTGATGTATCAGTAAATGACTTCAAAGTTATAAAGGATTAACTTTACAATATTTAAATTGTGGGCGTTTATACATTTTTGTGAAATTTAACGTTTAACAAAAATCTACAAAATGCATGCCTATAATACACAAAAATATATATGTATCTATGTAGACCCATTAAATATTCTAATAAATAAATATCCTAATTTCGATAAATAACAAAAATTTAATGAGTTCTATTTTTAAGTGATATTTATGAAAACATGAAACGATTATTCAAATCATTATCAAGTCTAATTTTAAAATTAACAACAATAATTAACAGAGCTGTTATTATGATATTGAATACAAATTTCATAAACGAAAATTTCAAACGATACGATAATTCTTCAAACGTTTACTTATTTTCTAGTGATTATTCAAGTTTGTCTTTGCAATTATTAATTTGTATAACTATGATATTTTTAGAAAGCAACGTTTAACATTTGGATGGTTCATGTACGAAATGGCTAACGTTTTGATACTTACTCCTTTTTACATAATCATCTCGAGTCACTATCAGAAGCATAAGATTACAAAGCCTGTCCAATCTTGAAACTAATAATTTGTACAATTATAAAATTTTCAAATAAAACAATTTTACTTGAAACTACTAAGTGTACTTTTATTCAAGTGAACGTTTCTTACTGAAAAGTAGAATGTCCAATTTTGAAATTAACAATTCGCATAGTCGTGAAATTTCATACTCGAAATTACTTAGGCTTTTCACACAATTATCTCAAATCACTGACAAATAAAATAAAATCGATGCTGTGTAATTTCGAAATTAATAGTTTGCAGAGCTGCGAAATTTCCCAACGAGATGATTTATATTTGATATCACTTAGATAGAGGTGTGCCACTATTAAAAATGTATTCCAACATAGAATGGATGAGCATCTTGATTGCCCGGTAGTTTCCTCGAAGGAAACTCGCGGTGGAACTCGCCGCGTGTAGGACGACAGTGTGGACGAGAGCATATAAAAGAGCCGTTTGCTCGGAAACGAGACCTACCGAAGACGCGAACGGACGTCGTTAAGCCGGTCGATGGTCCGGCGCATTTCTGCCGGACAATGAGGCGCGACAGGGACGAAAATCGCGAGGGCGAGGAACGAACGAGAGGAGAAAGAAGCTTGTCGCCGTTCGTGGACCATGCAAGACTCATTCTGGCCCGGGTGGTCGCCCGTCAATCTGCTGCTCATGCCGCTTTCGGCGCAAATATCCTCCAACGATGTACTGGCTCCTTCCTCCTCGCTCACCTTTTCCTTCATTTTTTCTCTCTTTCGTTTCCTTTTTTTTTTTTTTTTTTTTTTTTTTTACCTTTGCGGCGCACCACGCACGTAACGGACCGTCTCTCTCTCTCTCTTCTCCGTACACGCGAAGAAAGGGCGAACGTGAACGAGAAGAAAGGCGGACGCGTTCGAACGCGGCGCAGCGTTTCCCAATACGACCACCTCGAAAATCGCTGCCTCTCTTCTTCGACCGGTACGACTCTCCCCCTTTCGGTTCTCGTTCCACGCCGGTACCGGTGGTCGTCAGCTTCCTGCGAAGCAAGTGACAGCTTCCCGTGAAAGTGAGGCTGGTTTTCGAGATGTTTTCGGTGCTCGTAGGTGGCGGAGAATTGCTTGAGAAAGTTTCTTCATTTATCTTGTTTGGGACCGGTGTTATTAGTTGCGGGAACGATTTTATCAAACACAGTCAGTGATAGTACTCCGTCCAATGGACAGATCTACCGAGCATTTCCATGAGCTTTCCGCGTCATTTTACATACTTTCTTCGTACACTGCGTGCCACTGATACGAAACTATCTTCACATTTACAGTTCCTGAGTACGAGGTCCAAACACGATAAAATTTGATTTGTTGGCAGTTTTTAGCTGAAAACTTTACGTTCAAGTTCCACTTACAAGTTTGTCCAATCGTAGTAACATGTTACAAAAGATATCCGAATATTGCAATATTCGATCAATGTTCGTGGAAATATCCGTACTCTTTGAAATAATCGATTGATATATGTTCTTGTCGTGGAATATAAGTTTCAATAATGATGCATCACATGTGATGTGATTGACGTATCAAAATAATGTGTAAATAAGATTAATTATGTAAGTAAGATTAATTGATCAACATCCCTGTTGACACTTGAAATTTTTATCGCAAAACGATCAATGTTGGCATATGGGAAACGACGATACAAATACTTTTGTGACTCACTGTTTCAACACTATCTACCACGTACTCATGTAAAAATGCAACCTCAACCTGTATCATAGCTTGATACGAAAAATGAAAATTATACATTTTGCCGGAGAAATACTATCAATAAACCAATGAAGAAAATAAGAGACAAAAATTGCTTTCACATATTAGGCACAGAGTTATGATAAATATCAAGGATACGAACGAAAGAACAATTGTAACATCGAATAAATAATAGAGAGAATGATTTGTTTCAACAACAACTGTTTCGCGTGTTCAGTTAGAAACTGTAACACGGTATTCCGTCGTTTCCATCTTCTTCTCACTTGCCTCCAATCCGCCAATAAATTATAAGACAATGAAAAATCGTGACAAACGACGGAGCGAACGAACAATGAATGCGTCACAGCTGCGAAACTTCTATAAATCAATTTATCTCTGGCTCTGTCGATTAATTGATACTTAACCGCGTCATTCGCATCCATCAGTGCCTCGCCTACCACCTGTCACCGACTTTAATTACACCGAAGCAACAGCGCGACACATTGTGCGCGAAATTTCTTCTCCTTTCTTCTTCTCGCTTAATTCACCGTGACCTTTATTACATCTACAGAATTTATTATACAATGTAGGTACTCAATAAAATGAAAATTGAAGATCTTCTGCGGCGCCTTATCGCTTTTGAAGGACGAAATTTTATATTTCAATGTGTCAGACAGATGTTGAAATATCGAACACTTCTCATTCGATTTGTCTATATTTTGTAAATATTGAATATAGCGATGAAGAGGGAGTGAAAATTTTTGCTTGAGGAATAATTTTATTTCAGTGGTTGCTATTGATGTTTTAATTTACTCCTAACTTCGACACTTTTTTTCAATTGTAAAATCGATATTTCTGAAAAGTCATCAGAGAAGTTAATTACGAAGGAGAAGACGTAAAAAAGTTTAATATCGATTGAGCTGATTATTAAATTCATCCTCGTAATTAACAAACATTGCGTTTCAAAGATTTTCACTTGTAGAAAGCAAATATTTTCTGCCTCGAATCTCTGATTTTTGATTTGATTTCTTAAATCGATACTTAATTGTAAGGTTGATATTATCGAGAATTAATTACAACGATAATATCAATCAAATAGAATACAATAATTAATCGAAGATCAACGTCAAAAAGGATTACTTCATTAGATCGATGTGATAAATGTCTTCGCAAGCAGTGAAAATTGCACAAAATTTCAATTTATTCCTTCGATCGACACGTTTCGTTTCTCTAATTAAGATTGCAAGAAAATTGAGAAATTAATTACAGAGCGTTAATTAACCCCTTAAGCGTTTCGTTTTATTTCGAGGATGTGCACTGTTTAATTATTTCTAGACCCGAAAACACAGTAAGTGCACTTGCTGCAAGATCGAGTTAAATTATAACAAAATGATACATGTTATTGGCGCTCTTTTGAAAAATTTTCAATTTTATTTAGGTTCCATTTTCTGTTGCCTTGAAATATTCTAAAATGTGCTAAAATTACGTATACAATTTTTTAATCTAAATTTTGCAATAAATAGCAAAAGCGAATTTTTTTCTACATATACTCGATATTAAATAAAAAAAAATCGAGCATACTCGGCGTGAACGCTTAAGTAGTTAAAGGCGAGGCGAGCGCGTAGGGGTTGTTCGCGGAAAAGGAAAGTGAGAGGCTCGCGAGGGATGCATACGTGGTAAGGTCGGCAAAGTTGAGGAAGGAAGGACAAGACCCCGTAAACCAGAAGATTAGGATCTGAGGCGACGGCCACCCACTCTGAAGTTCCTCCACTTTTCTCTCCTTCCCTCGTTCACGTGCATTCCCGTGTCGGCCTGGTCGGCCAGTTACGTGAAACTGTTGGCTCCGCGTGGCGATAATTAACCGTAAAATGTCTACAAGCTTATTTATTCCCTCTTTCAAGGTGTACGTGCTCCGTCTGGTCGATCGACCACACGCGGAAGTCGCCGCCACCAGCGGACTTCCTCTTCAGAGGGTGTTGCATTCACGCGATCGTCTACTAAAGTGTTGCGTTTCGATTGCGAGTCACAGATAAGTCGATGCTCGTGTTAGAATTTCATGAAATTCGTGCCACGAATGGTGAAGTTAATTTAGGGGTGTAGGCGTTACGAAGTAAAATAAGAAATAAATTCCAGCACATGGTGAAGCGTTTGTGTCGACTCTCTCTAAAACGAAAGGTGATTTTATTTGAACACAATCTAGAGGAAAATCATTTACTTATTTAGGTTAACTGGCTTAGATGAATAGAATCGAAATGAGAGTATTTAAATAATCATTGCTTGATTTATTTCATTTAAATAATCTGTATCATAGGCGTATAATGAGAACCCAAGAAAGAAAAAGCATGTGAATTTAATAAAAATATATAAA
>CAJDYZ010009559.1:65310-79277 GCA_903986555.1 Heterotrigona itama | reverse complement strand
AAAAAAAAAAAAAAAAAAAAAAAACGGGCGGGGGCCCGCTCGTAACCCAGCGCCCTGTGTTTACGACCCGACGGGAGCAACGTCTCTAAAAACCAGGTACGCCCAAACGATTCCACCGGTCCACAGTAACTACATTTCCATCGTACAGAGCTCTCCTCGCCTCGGGCCCTCGGGACCAACAAAACATTCATTCCGTTCGCACAAGTTCGCGGGGTTCTCTCACACGTTCCAAAGTCTCGTTTCTTTTCACCATTCGAGGTAAAGGAGATCATTGTTCATCTTCACATTCGTATATATTTTTTGTTTAATAAAATCCTCGTGTCGGGCAGGATTTTGAAATTTGACGAGTCTAGATGACGAAACAATTTTTTAGAATATCAAATTTCCTTCAAGCAACTTTACGACGATAATAAAAATTTAAATCCACCCACTGGTTAGATTGATATCGTAAATGATGTAATAAATCTCAAGCCTTGGTGTAACGTTCTTAACGAACTATGATACAATTTGATCTTAGCTGACTGTGAGCATGTTCGATCTTTCTGGACGTCAGATTATAAGATTTACGCGTGAAATAAATATAATCGCTTTCAATTGTAATCTATTAAATTATATTTCAACGGAGCTCGGTGAACTTTTGAATTTCAGTCACTAGGTGACTGTCGAGTTTCCCGAAATATAATATTACTTCAGTATCGTCGAAAAAATTCAAATTTTCGAAAATTGTTAGACTCATTGAGCGAACGTTTGATTTCTAAATTCTTTAAAATCGAACGTACAATCTTTAAAATTTCTCTGTTCACTAATTATCATGTACATCAAAATATCTAACTCTTTTAGAAAGAATACAAGTTTCATAGATTTGCTGTTTAAAAATGTCACAGGTAATCAAAGGTTATCATAGATTGATATAAAAACCCGTAAAAACTATAGAATCGTATTCGATCTCTTACTTAAAATTAATTTAACGCAAACACATTGATTATTACATATTATTAAAATTATTATTAATAACGTGTAGATTATTATTAACATAATAAATATATTATTATAAATTTCTGCCATTTGTCACCAATATGTATTATGATTCTTCAAATCCAATGAATAGACTGCACACCTACTAGCTTATAATTAACCAATACTTGCTACGCTACAATTTCAAGTGACGCTTGAAATCCATTCGGATTTCCAAAAAAAAAGAATCCAGAAGGATTCCACTTGGTTCTTCAACAAATCAATTCAGCGACTAGCTCAATCCGTCAACGTCTGGGACAACGATCTCTTCGAAGACACGTCAATTTTCCGCCACTCCCTTGGGAAGATTGCCTGGACAGAAGTTGCTCGGTAAGGGAACAGACTACAAAATAACAGAAGGAGACAAGTAACAAACAGAGTTCCGTGGTTTCCGGAGGTAGTCGTAACCGGTCGCAATCGGTCGGGGTAATTGGCCGTTTCGATCTTTTTAATTGGCTAGCCCGCAGTCCGAGAGCTCGGTCGTTAGGTGTTACATTGCGTTGCGCTCTAAACTGTATACTCCGGAATAGTTGGATCGGATATTTTTCGGCAACAGGGGTCTGAGAATGGGGTCTGTGCCGGCACACGGTTCTCGAAAAACGGAGGCTCTCGCGTTTACGACCGGTGGACTGGGCGGGACCGATCAATGGCCAATTATATACGCGTTCGCAGAGACCCGACGATAATTTCGAAAATTGATCCCTGCGCTGGTCAGCCCTTCTTCTTTCTGCCCACCCCCCCTTCCCTTCGCCCCTTCGAGTTTCCCCTTGTAGATACAGCGGGTAGCCGTGACGACGACGACAGCGACGAGACGGGTACGCGAAGGTAGCGTGGAAGGATGATGAAGGGTGACAAATGACTTCCTGATGGCTCGAAGCGTATACTTTCGAGGAATTGTCTCGATTGAATTTAAAACGGCTTTTCGGTTCTGCTCCTTTGATTAGCGGTTTTGTTGCTGGAAGCATGTTTCTGTGGAGGAGGATGTACGAGCGAGCAGCTCCGCCGAGATTTTTGTCCGATGACGGATTGGTACGCTTGATTTGGTACTTTTCGTGATTGAGGACTTGAATCGAAGAAGTCACGGGGAATAGAGGGTTATTTGATGATATATCGATCAAGCCTGTTATTAAATTGATCCTCTCGTGAGAAATGGAGATTGCATCTCGGGGATTTTATTTTTAAATCACAGCGTGGGTTGCTGTGAGATGAAAAATTTGTAATTTGTAATTTTTCATAGAAATTGCAGAGAAGATGAATTAATTGTATTTATTGTTAGCGGAGAGACTACGCTAAAATGTAATAGGTATACTGTGGCCTTTTCTCTTTGTACGGTGACAATAACGTACAAAATAACGTTGACAAATGTTCATCTGGTAAAATTTGTAAAAAATATGTTGACACGTGTGTAAAATATTTTGATGTTACATCGTGTAAGTAAATGCTTATTCATATAAGTTTATCCTGATTTCCTTGACACAAGTTTTATGCTTTAGTTATCAAAAAGATGAAGACGAAAAAAAAAATCCACAAATTAAGCGAAAATTGCTTGCCTAGGTCCAAAGCCTAGGAGGAACGGGTCAATCACACTTGGAAGGATCGTCGGAATCGTATAATTACATCCTTCGAAAAGACATAAAATCAGAAACGACACGAGCGGATAAAAGGTGGAAAGCCGCGTTCGACCAACTGTGCACAATGTATCTTTTTGTGTTATATGGAAGCTCGAACGAGATACTTTTCGGGAGATCCCTGAACATCATTCTCGTTATATCCCTCTTCGGCCTACGTGTTTATGGCCGCCGATCTAGGACGAGACGACGATCGACGAGCAATTATACGTGTTCACATGGTTCCTACGATTCGACCTTACGACCCACTTTTCTCTCCTAATGAAACTTTCCTTGGAGTAAACATAAAAGTGAAGAAATCGACAAGTGATTCAGATATTTGACAATTATTGTAGTTACTAAATCTGACGAAATTAAAGATAAAATAAATATCTTTTAACCCCATTTACTTTACGCCTTAAATTAAACTGTATTAGCAAAGTCTATACGATTAATCACATGTAGTTTATCGAATCATGCATAGTTCGAATTGAAATATAATACAGCTTCCTTTATATCCGAAACTATGTTTTTTGAATGTCTTAATACTCGAACCTTATATCTCACCGAAAGAATTAATCATTCGTTAATATCAGATGATTTTTCAATTATCTATCACTATTGCATTCTGATAGTGTAACATTCAAGTATTAAGATATTCGAATAAAGGAGGTTCGAGTAAAGGAGATACTACATTCACTATTTTATATCAATATTAACTGATTATAATGAAATAGAGTATAAAATACGTATCTCTAGGTACATTAATAAATATAAAATTTTCGTTGTCCGCGGATTATTCCTCAGTTGATGACACAGAGCAGACAATATCTACTCACTTTGCACTATTTCGCTTCGTAATGCAACCCATTATCTTTTAAATCAATATCATAGTATCAAAAGAATCAATTATTTTTCTTACAAGTATCTCTAACAAATACAATTGAACACATCTTTCTACTTCGATTTTTCCTCGAATGTAGACAGGCGAATAGGGATTTGAGGGACGAACGAAGAGAGGCGGAGAAGAAACTAGAAGGGTGAAGATAGGAACCGAGGAGGCCTAGACGGGGCCACGCGGTTTCGAAAGTCTAGCGCCTACCATATAATTGTTACGTTATTAAATACCGCTTAAGTTGGACTGTTTTGGAGAAAATTCCAGTATAACACGGGGTCCCCTTAATTAAGGGGCACCGGTGGCCATGCCGCCCTCGTACGATGTCCAGGAAAACGAACTTTTAATAGGCGTCAGGGCACCCGCGAGAAAGGGAATCGCCGCAGATAATTATCCACGGGAACATATAGAGACTTTTTCGGTATTTATGGCGATCAAAGTCCCTGCCTCCGTTGTGATGTAACGGGCTCCGTTCCCGTTGATCGGCTCGCTTACAAAATGAAGGGATCACGGACGACCGATGAAGATGAATCGAATGTGAGTAGTCCTTAAGTATCCTCGATTAAAATTTTGCAGGATTATCTCTCTTGCGGGATAATTGTTTATGTGTAGGGTGTTATTTAATTGGTGGCAATATATGTGATTCTATATGTGAAAATTTTGCACAGTTAGCTCTTTCAGGGGATAATCATATATGAGGTGTTGTTATTTAATTGGTGATAATATAACTGGACAGGAAATGATTCTATATGTGAGAGCAAGTCGAGAAGAAAAAATAATATTTTTTTATTTAAGCTGTTTTAAAAAGAACTGAGTTTAAAAATTTGTCAAGTTACGTTGAACTAGAAAGTTTAAAGATACATTTTACTTTTTAAAATTCAATATTTACGGTGAATAACAAAATTTTTAAATTTTTGCACGCAATATCTCATAGTATGATATTAATATACTTGGTAATTATTTAATAATTTTTTCAGTTTCGAACTATAGTTGTTCTCAAACTTTCAATTGGATAGCAATAAATAATATAACTGATAAAAAGTTGTTCTATGTACGAAATTAAATGAAAAACAAAAAACAGAGAACAATATTTTCGATTTAGATCTCGTAAAGAAAATAGAATTTATTGAAAATTAGTTCAGCTCACGTGTACTTGATCATTCAATTTTCTGGGAAAATTAATGTTATGAAAAGACTTTATTCTACGTCTTTTCATAACATTAGATTTTGCAGGTAGAATAAACTTTTGTCGATTATTCACTTCTGTTCAATTTAATGAAATAGCCAGATATATGTTTTTATAAATACACATATTCTATAAATATAAAAATTTTATTCCTTTCCTCTGACTAATTTTCCATTATTATCTTTTTCTAATTATCTTTTTTTCAATTACGTTACCAGTTATATAACACACTGAATAATAATTCTGTACAGTTAATAATATAGTGCATAATAATCCCACATGAAAATTACTGAACGTAAAAATATTTTAATCCTAGACAATTGTGAACATAAACAACAAATGAGCGAAAGATAATATGAAATAAATAATAATATGTTCATTCTTTATTGTTTCAAATAACGTTCTCATGTTTGTTAGTAATAACTTAATTATGTTCGAAATTGTAGCAAAAGCTATCGTAAAACTTGTAAAGGAGCGTTTACGTCTCGAATTATATCTAAATGACAAATGTTCACTCACCGAAATCACCTCCGGATATTCCAAAATTCTTTATTTACTTCAAAAGTATCTTCCACGTTTCTTTTCCTCACTTATATTAACTTGACAAATGGCGTCACTTTATACGTGCGCAATTGCGCATGCGTATTAACCGTTCTTCTTCGAAATGTCTCTTATTATAACAAATAACTCACGATTATGTTATACGTAAATAATAATAACAATATGTTTATTCTTTATCGTATACAGTTTCAAATAACGTGAAATTTTATTACGTTTGTTAATGGTAACCTAATTATGTCCGAAACTAGAGTAAATGCCAAAATCATCGTAAAACTTATAACAAAGCGTTTATGTCTCGAAGTGTTTATGTCCCAATTCACTCCCGGTCCACTAAAACCCTTTATTTACCTCAAACGTATTACCGTATACATTTTTCACTTGCCTTTGGTAAATAAACACTTAAACATTAACTCAACAAGTGATGTCACTACGTACGATAGTTGCGCATGCGTATTGATCGTACATCTTCGAAAGACGCACACGTTCGACGCGTTTACATGGACGAAAGTGTTTGCGATTGAAATCACGCGATGAGCGGTGTAAATGGGCCAGAATACAATAATCGTGTTGGATAGGAGACGGGAAGCGAAGTTCGAATCCATCGAAAATTGAATCTCGCGTAGGAGCCGCGAGGGGCGCGTCTTTAAAAACACATAAATTAGAGACAAACGACCACGCAAGAGGGCAGCATCGGCGGTAAATTATGAATCGCTGACGCTGCCGTGTGTACGCTGTCTCTATGCCCTGAATGTCAACATGGAAACCACAATAATTCTCGAATCGAGCAGAGAAAGTGGCTTAACAAAGTCAAGAATGAAGTACACACCTGGCTCCTCCCAATTTCGACCGATACAAATGATTGAAAACGAATCTTTATGCGCGTGTTGGATACGATATCGATACGAGTGTGTAAATGGTTCGACGCCTGGGTCTACCCCGTTCAATCTTTTCGACCTATTTGACAGGAATTGGAGTTTTCGAAGAAATGCTAATGAAGGTAAATTCTAACACATTTATTATACACGTGTATCTACATGTATCTACTGCTATACGAATGTATCCAGACACAAATGTAAATGTCCAGTGTAATTTCATTAAGAGGTTATAAATGAATATATTTGTAATGAATTTGTTTTCTGTAAGCAAATTATTGACTGTATATGGTAGAATGTACTTGTAAAAGAATCTATCTATCTAATGCTTTTAAGTTCTGAAGTATTACCTGACTGAGGAATATCTTTATCTTTCTGTTGTTTAGTTTCTAACCTGTGTATTGATAAAATTTTTAAATTGATTAAATGATAAATATCTATTTTAAATTTATTTTATTATTGATAAATATTTTAAGTTATTAAATTTATTGTGAATAATTCAAATTGAATTGACTTCATAAATATCTATTGATGTATCAATAGTTGATAAGTGTCCTGGATATCTTTGGCAATAGAAAGTGTTGGAAACAATATATTCTGATAAATACAATATTGTTGATATGCTATTATTCATACTTTAATTTAATTGAACTTATACTATATCAAATTCTAAATATTGATAGCTATATGTAGGTAGCTAAATATGCATAAATGATATCTTGGAGATTGAAATTAATTTGAATTCGTTACACAGTTCATGTAATTCTGTTTTGAGAATTGTATCTGTTGTACACAGTATTAAGATCTCTTATTTCAGGAAAATTGCATCTATTTACTAAAAGTGAAAGTCAGCGATTCTTAGAATTTAGATGTAAACTGGTAAAAGATGTACAACTTCTATTTCAGTCTTGTTAGCTTTTCAACAATAAATAAATGACCAAATAGCATAGATTTACAAAGATTCACCGTGACTTGCAGAAAGAGGCGAGTGGCAAAAGTGGGGCCTGATTTATTCGGAATTACGTTAGCCAACGGCCATCGAGCGTTACCTAATTGAGAAACGCGATGGTCGGTGAATTATTATCGCGGTGGTAGAACCGCAAATAGTTTTACGACTGTGAGAGAAGCCATAAAATTGGGAAACAGGTCGGTAGATTCGAGGAAAACGCGGTAGACGAAACCGTGGTAATCGGCAGGAAGGGTTAAGGCCCCTGTCTTCAATTAAGAATAGCGTCAGGAAAGTTTCGATACAGAGGGTAATTAATAAGGGAGTTGTATCTGGACAGACGAAGACAGGGTAATCAGGCATGATTTATGAAGGCAAGAGTATACTTATGGTACGCAAAGAAGATTTAACACGAAAGGAAACGGCGAGTTATTGTAGAATGATGTAAAGAGTATCATTTTGTAGCTCGAGTTCAGTGATTGAATATACGTTAGAAAATTACCTATTTTTTTTTTTAAATTATCGATTTAGCAAGAGAAAAATCTGCTGTCCAGTAGAAAAATTTTTAGAGTTTAGAAAAGAAATCATCTTGCAACAAGTTAAAGTTTATAGTCGGAGAAAGAAAAATGAAACGATTGGTCACACGAAGATACAGTCGATTTTATATAAATTAAATTCGTACAACGGCATTGAGCTAACTCTAGATGAAGAAAATATAATAAGAAAATTGAGAACAAGTTAATTCGAGATATGTCCTTGAGTAATAATAATAGGAAGCATTGTAAAAAAGAAGTTTAGGAATTTAATAAATTTAGTTTAATTCAATGTGCCATTTTTTATGCAAATTCATATTTTTGGAAAATAAAGAACTTCGGTACAAAGTTGATTGATCATAGTACTAAATATTATTTACAGAAACACTATACTTTAAATATTTTACGTGCATTTTATGCAACTTTGTACTTTAAAATTTTCTATAAATATACAAAAATTCGCAGTTTACTATATAACGAAAAGAAGAGTATAAAAAAAATTAACTATTTCCTTAGCGAACGTTCTCAGTTTATTGCGGAATAATACTGCTATTTATATTTATATCTATTTTGATTCGATAACAGAGAAAACATGATCTTACACGTTACAATAAATTTTATTACTTTTCGTGGAAATTTAATATCATCGCCAAGAATCGTACGTTCGATAGAATGAGGCATATTTTCAACAATTTCCATAGCAATAAAATGTCTCGTACGCGAATATCCTGTTTCATCGTTTGTTCCCTATTATCCGGTACAATGAACACAAATGTTATTTCATCCCTATCGAACGTACAGCCCCTAGACAGCCAAACCCGAATGTGAAGAATCCATCGAATAAAGAGGAAAGGGAACAACGGAAGAACATTAGCGTACACGGGTCTCCTTCTTTTTTACCGTAGCTTGAAACTTGCTTTTCTCGGTGTCTCTGCGAGTTAAGCGAAGAAAATAAGAAAGGAAGGAAAGGCAGAGCTGGAAAGAAGGACGCAGAAAGAGAAAGAGAGGCGAAGGTTCGTCCTGTCTCATTCTCTTGTTCCTGGCTCTTGCTGGCTCTCCTCGTCGACCGCGACATAACGTGCCGTCGGCCACACGCGTCGACAAGTAGATAAACCGATTGATATACGACCTACATCCTACCTACCTTCTCTCTACCTTCGTGCGCTTACTCACGTCGATTCGACGATCCCTCTTCATTGACCATTGCTTCTTACGATTACAGACGTCGTGGACATCGTGTCGAATTAATCCTATTATCGTGATCGACTTTGAACAACACAATCACATGTTGTTAGGTTAATGTAATTGTCGAACGAAACGGGCTAGAGTCACGCCCTTTTATTTTATCTAGTCTTCATAGGGATTTCAGAATGCGTGAATTCTTTCAAGGGAGCCTATTTCTTGACTAACACATTCGAATGCATTTGCAGTCGAATATGAATAGGTGCGAATGTGTCATAGACGTGATTACTGAAATTTATGGTTCTTGATTTCATTTCATTTATATTATATTCTCCGTGATAGACACTAGTAATAAAATTGAATTAAATTCTAAAGCCAAGTAATTTGACTCTAAGTTGCTTCTTAATGGGCCAATGATATATCAATTTAAGTTAACTTCTGCATTCTCAAATTTAAAAATCTTGCATTTTAATCAGTGTTTCACATTAAATTGAAAATACATGTAACAAATTATAGATGTTATGTTTCTTAATTTCGTTTCGTAATAAAATCAAATTTCTAAGTTTCTCGAAAACGCAATCATTTACTTCCGCTCGATAAAATTTTGTATAATTATAACTGCACTTCATAATTGAAGAAAAAAAAAAAACACCATTTTCTTATTGGGAAGGTGAAAAGGTTACTAAACTAGCTTCCCTGATTCCCTGAAGTGAACAGATATACTATGGTTTACACATCCTCGTTCATCCCCGTCAAAATCGCGTCTCAATCAAGCGGAGAGAAGTTCCAAGAGAATCAACCGGTCGATTAATTTCCTTGGCCAGCGTTTATTACCAGCTTACATGCTAATGAGCGTCCAGAGTGAGTCAGAGATGGCGGCCAGCCTCTAAACTCCCAAGACGAAGCCAGTAAAGCAAAGATTCTGCTCGCCTAGGGAACATACGTGAGGGAGAATTTCCCCGGATGCGGTTGCACGAGCAGAGGCTGGCTGACCGGCATTCAGAGTCCCGGCTCGAAAGCAAGGTTTCTCGGCAAGGATCACGAAGGCGACGATTTGTCCGAGAAATGGTAATCGGAGTCCCGCTGAGCCTCGTAACGAGATTCGAGCGGGCCCGAGAGGCCCTCGTTTCCCAGAGGGAGGATCGATTTAAATGTTCGCAGTGAACGCCGAGATTTCTCGGCCCGAGAGCGTTCCCGAATTTAGCAAAAAATTGCGACAGCCGGTCGTATATATTCTAACGTGCGCTGAAATGGACAAAGGGGCAACTGCTTCAGGCTCGATGAGGATCTATTTACATGGTGATGAAAGCAGTTTCGGTAGCGAGAGTTTCAATAGATCGCTTCAATAATGCTTTTATGGAAGAAATTACTTATCAGGTGGAATTATTGTACGAAGGAATGAAAGTTTAGGAAAGAATCATGCAGTAAGGAGGTAGACATATGTATGTTAAAGATGGGTTGGAATTGGAAAAAATTAAAATTTTAGAAAAAAAAATTTCTAGTTTAAATGAAACTTAATAAAGGGAGGTAATTTAGTAAATTAAACTTTACTTAACTTAATAAATTTAACAATAAGTATTGACAATTCGCAATTAATGAGGAAGCTGTAATTTGTAGAAAACGAAAAATTTTGTCGTTTAATTTTTAGGGAAGTTTCATTCAAATGCTATTTTTGCAATTTTATAAAACGTTGCAAATAAAATAATTAATATTCTCTTTATTTGTGCATTCGACGAGTGTCAAAATTTTTCTGATATATTTCTGCCAGAAAAGATAGTAGAACGTCTAAGTGAAAATACTTAATTTAATTTCAATTTTCAACAAACTATACTTACAAATAAAAAAAATTTGGTCTCTACTGGTCAATAAATCGGTTGATAGGTATTAGAAATATTTTAGTTCAATATATTATTATATATAAAGAGACATTGCTGAAAAATTAGACTTTTTATTAGCTACACTTAGGCCAAAGATAGAATACTTATATAAGAGAAAATATTGCTTGAGAAATGAAAGATCAATTTTAAAAAAATAACTTTTAATTCATTGAACCTCGACCAATATCGAACATAGTGGAAACAAATGTAATGTGGCTTTGAAATATGTTATAGCGAAGTTTTCTCCATCAAAGCCTGTATTTTTTTTTTTTTTTTTTGAATATCTTAATATTCGTTCAGAATAGAAAATAATTAGTAATTAAACTAGCTAATAACTAGCAGAAAAAGTCAGTTATTAACGAATGTTCCATTTCGAATGTAATATAATTATTCGACAAATGGAGTTTCGGTGAGGGGAACTTCTACTATATGTAGAATTTTGATATTTTCTCACTGAAAAGTGAAGACTAGTTTTGGAGACAATATCGAATCGTAATTTCGAAAATTGAAGTAGTTGAAATTCTTATTACTCAATCATATTACCTTTGTGTTGAACGATCACTTTCGTCATTTCTTTCACAAGTATCTTCCTCCTCGTTCATTCATGCCTCTACGAACGAAGTAGGCGCGCATACTCGAAACGAGCGGCGTTACGTCACCACCGATGAATCAACGCGGCCAGGTACAAAGAAGCTGCGAAATGCGTTCCTAGTGTCCAATTTTTACTCTCCGGTTCGAGTCCGTGGTTCCAGACGCTTCAAGGCCGCGTGTCGGTGACAGCAGAACTTTCGAAGAACGACATGTTCGAAAGGAACATGCCTCGTGACTAATGGAGACATGTTAAATGTCGCAAAACGGCTTGCAAAAGTCTGAAAGTTCAGAGCCACCCAGCAAACGCACAAACAAGAGGAAAAGAAACGGAGCAAAAAGAATTAGGCTATGCCGGAGGTCGCGTCCACGTTGCAAAAGTGTCGGTTCGCGTGCTACATCCGGCATGCAGAGCCCAACGGTTACGGCCGTAAAGAAAAAAATATGGATGTGTCTCATCCCGGATTCAAACGCACACCCTCCGCTCCCGGTGCCACATAAATTCAGTACAAGCCGGTGTCTAAAGACAGCGATGCGCCGCATACCAAAGCGTTCCTGTTCCGTGTTCTTCGTGGTTAACAAAGTAGATCCACGGGGCCGGCTGGCCGTTTCCCCGTCCTTCGTAATCTAGAAGCGTGCATCAAGGATTCGCATTTCAATCCGAGGGACATTCATGACAGGCGGGAATTATACTCGGGACCTATCTTTTTCGACCGTGTTTCTGCTGTCGTCGCTTCGACCCGATCCAAGCACAGGTTACTTCTCGGCTTTCTTTTTCTCTTTTCGAATCGTTTTCGATTTCTAGTGACACTGAAATGTTTTCTTTTTTTTTTCTTTTTCTTTGGAAATGAACCGTTTACGCGGTGATTGGAATTGGTCGATCCCTTTTTTTTTTTTTTTTTGTTTACTAATTACTAACTTCGTTACCCATGTATCTATTGAGGATCAAGTGAAATTTCTTTAAATCTCTTAAAATTATAGAATCCAAGTGAAGAGGTAATGCTGAAGAAACGTTTATCCTTAACTGAGATTGTTGGATCGATGATGACTATTAAAATTTAGTCTTAAATTATTTCATTGTAAGTTTAGAAATAGGATACCTAATGTTCAAAATAAAGCATCCTAAATCTTTATAATCTGAAATGATAATCAATAAGTATAATCATCTTTAATCCAACGATACTAATTAAAAGTTAAGCGAATTCTTGGAATTTCCTTTCGTAGCTTTTTGTGCGATGAAATAAATCGATTGAAAGAAATTACAAATGAAATCTGTTAATGCAACATTGGTCCTTTTGGATTGAGTTAAGTAAAAAAGAAATAAGTGGCTTTTAACCACTTAAAAATCGATTTATTTTACAAAAACCCAACAAAAAGTTTTAACAAAGAGTTGACCTCCAATATGTCACAATTAGAATTGCAAAGAAAGTTCCTACAGTTAGTAAAATCGTGAAAGCAGGAGCAAGTCAACTCAGTATAAAAGGACATAAAATTGAGAGCTACCTAATTCGGACTGTCTGGTCAAGCAGCTCAGCCCCTTACCTTTGCTTTACAAACCCAATGCTCAATCAGTGCACTTAAAAAGCTCAATTACGAACAACGAACTAATGATCACTAAGGTGGCTACATCCAACACTGAGATGGTTGTCGAAAGATTTAATTGATCATCCTCGTTGGTCGATTCTCGCCATTCTCTTTACAGAGGCAATAGTAGCGGCGTGGTCCATAGTTACCACGGTTTTTCGAGTGTTTCGTATAAGCAGCAACGGCCTCTAAACGGCGGTAACAGCGAATGAATACGGTCGTACAGGGACAAAGAGCCAAAGGGAGGAGAGCGAGAATATAAGGTAGTTATTTACGAGACAGGGCCGCGGCGTAACGAGCGTCCACGAGGCCAACGAACGACTAAGCGGCGCGACACCGATCTGTTCTGGCCACATCGTGAAATTTCACGCAACAAATGCGATTACGTTTGCCCCTTTGCCGCATCGAACCGTTCACGGATTGCGCACAGATATGGTTAATCAAATTTTACGTCTATATTCGAGGCGCTCACCGCTGTTTTATGATCATTCTCAGCTGGCGATTTCGCAAATGACTCGCGATCACCTTGTTAACGAACCATGCAGCTTTTTACTCGATATTTTTTATGCAATACATACACGTTATTACACAGACTGTGGATGATCATGGAATTTTAGGTTTCTGTCAACGTAACCAATGAGGTGGAATTCAAATGGAAATTCGCCTTCGTGTACGTTGCAATAAATATTTCATTTCGGATATGTTTCTCTACATTTTTGTATGTTTTGTGTATTCTGTAGATTTTTGATTTTTTTTTTTCAAATACACGAATGTCTATAGTTATCGGTCAATTTTTTTTTTTTAATTGAAATATTGGAGCCTTGAATCATATATCTACTACTTAGTCAGAGAAATTAAATTTTTCAATGGAAAATGCATTTACAAACAATATACTAGAGAAAATGTAAAGCAAACATTTAATTTCGTTGATTAACATATCCAAAAAAGATTCTCTGGAAAGTATATAGATCATATAACACTGGACAGAAGTTTTAAAGTATTATATATATATTTTTTAAATAGAATATATAACAGAATCATGGCCAATGAAAATTCCAGAAGTAAGATACCCTATTCTTCAAATACTTATAAACAAAAGTATGTGCATGTACATCTAAAATG
>CAJDYZ010009559.1:54636-65260 GCA_903986555.1 Heterotrigona itama | reverse complement strand
AAAAAAAAAAAAAAAAAAAGAAAAATGAAAAAATTCCGCGGGACTGAAATTGATTTGTCACCTATAAATTCGGCGATCGTGGAATAAATAAATAAATCGACGTGTCCCGGGACACGCCACGAACTATCGACCTCTCTCGGCTGATTTGCTCCGCGTGTGCCAAGGTCAACGAAGGGGATACCGACTTGAAACCCTCGTCGAGAACTATTAACAACACCGGGAGTAAGCTCGAGGTGGGATCCAGGCCCAGGAAAGGACTTTCGAATGTTACGCCACTCTCGCTCTCGGATATTTATTATCAGGCGTCGATCGCATGAATCGCCAATCGATATGCCATTCGTGGCCCCGTCGAACGATCGGGACACCCCGTGGACGTTCTTGCGATGCTTGACACGACCTAACAAATGGCTGTTTTACATCGGCCAGAAAATGAAGCGAGCATGACGAGTTGATTTTCGGTCTCGGCGGGTGTATACTCCCGCGGGAGGATTCTCTCTCTCTCTTTCTTTCCTGGCAGAGACAGAGCATCTCGAGGAAGAAGAGAGAAGGGAGGAAAGAGTGGCGAGACAGACGTAGAAACGAGCCGAGTCGATCGGATCGGCTAGGAGAAATAGAGACGAAGGGGAACGAGTTAAAAAGAGAAGATTCCAGGTGAGGACCAATGACTGGTGGGAAAAAGGCCATGCTGGAGGGGCAAGCAAGAGAGGAGACACTCCTACGGTCGAGAGGAACACGAGCCAAGAGGTGTTACTTGTCAGTCCTCGCCTCGAGGCAATGACAGCCGTAGCCAGGGAATTAGCATGGGATAATGGGACGCGGTTGGCCCGGTACCCCCACGGGGGCCAATGAGCAGCCACAAAATCGTAGCTGGAACCGGGACGACTGGCACGGGAACGGGAACGGAATCGTCCCGAAAACTCTCCACTGGAAACTCAAATACCTCTGAGTCATACCCACCGAATGTTTTCCTTTCTCCTATCGTTTTGTTCCGCGTTCACGCGCCGCCAACTTGGTCTACTGGGACCAATAGTCCTACGGGGACTCATCCGAAGGTGGTAGCGTGGTAGATTTTGCATTCGGTCAGTGGTCTCTCTCGATTGTTTTTCTTAACGAGAAGATCGAGAAGATCTCGCTGTAGGCCTTCTTGTTCGAAGAAGTTTGAAAGTACAATTCTTAGGAGAGCTAACTCACACATACTCAGTTACTTACACAATTGAAGTAGTTTGATTAAAATTTTTAATCATTTAAAAAAGCAACTTTTTCTTTATTAATTGTGTGATATCTATGCCATTTTCTGATGTAGGTTCCAACTTGATTTTATGGTCGTAGATAGGTCTTTTCATCCTTGGAAAGGATATATAGTTACAGATATTTGGCAAATACAATACATCATCGTAGTGCAAATTATAAATAGTCAAATTGAAACTATCAAATCGTATTCGAGGCAGATCAAAGCAACATGAAACAATAATTTTCGTTCAAACATTTCTAGAACAATTTGATCAAACATATGATCATTTAACTTAACCAAGAAGATGATTGTTATCTTAATAACATGTCTGTTACCCAGTTAAGCCATTTTTTGTTTCCTTAGCCTCCCAAAATGAGGATGATCGAATTTTAAAAGCCTTTGCCACCAATGGAGGGATGGGGGGGAGTTTTGTCTCTATCAAAAGATCAGGAATCTTCGTTTTTCCAAAGCAATCTTTAGAACCTGAATCTATTAAGATGGCCACGAAATTTCTAAAATTCCATTCTCTTATCAAAGTGGGACTAACGACGCGTGAACGTAATCTGCCGATATGGTAATTGAATTACCGACGATGCAGCGTGGATCGCGGGGAAGATCGAGTGGAAGCAGAGCCAGAGATCGAGCGACAGGCAGCGTGTGACGAACCACCTTCGTGACACCTCCGCGTCGACCGGCTGTCACCGATCTTTTTCTCCGCTCAGACACGCGGATGATCCCTTTGTGACACTCCCACATTCCCCGATGACGAGGCTAGATCGCGTCCCTCGATAACGTTGCATCTGGGCCGTCTCGCCGCCTGAATCTTCGCGTTCTCCGAGCGAGCGAGGAGAGAAAGAGAGAGATTGCTCGCGTGAAGACACCTCGCGCAAGTGTGGACATCGATTCGTATACCAATTTCCTATTTTCGGCATTTTTCTGACGTTGTTTGTTTTTTTCCTTTTTTGCATTGAGAAACGAGGTTTTACCCTAATTCGCGTATTTAACAATTCTCAACAGTGGAACTATCAGACTGAAGTATGAAACTTGCATTACGAAAATTAAAATGCAGAGAAGGTTATAGTCTATAATGAGTAATATAAAATTTTATATGTATATATATATTTTTTTTTCTTAAAAATCGATCATATACAAAATCGATCATTTACAAAAAGTCATCGATATAAATTTCTACAAAAAATTATAAATTAGACATTTTGACAGTTTTAATACTATAATTATCCCAAGCTTTCGTGTTAGTAAATTCGTCTAAGTAATTTAAGTTTAAGTAATTTTCAATTTTAAAGATTTTTTTAACTATGTTACAAATTTAAAATACTGTGATTTATTCAACTAATTTGGTACCTTGGTTCATGACGTTTTGTGAGTGCGATTTTGATGTCAATATTCTGAGGAATTTCGATTTACGTAGATACATTTAATTATCGATCGATTTCAGTTTTGTGAGTTGAATAAAAAAATATTTTCGATATTATCATGATGTACCTTTCAAGTTTAGATTCGGATGTGGTTTCAGGCTTGAGCTGATTTAAGTAAGACTTAAGCTAGATAGAAAAGAAAATACAATTTATGCGGAATTTTGTAATATCTATAAAAAAAAAAAAAAATACATCTTATGATACGAATATAATACTCTCATAATTGCATTTCCTTATATTATGAATAGAATCTCGGTAAAAATAAAAAGTACTATACTTTGAGTATCTCAAATATTTTTTTTTTTATAATTAAATTCCGAAAATTTCTCATAAATGCAGAAAAATTCGTAATCTAACTGCGACTAAGAAATTACCAATAATACTGATAATGACATACCATGTAGATTGTAACGATCTTCCTCGTTTATCATTTAATCAAATTCAAAACCTAATAGGAATCGTACTTAAATATCTGCTAAAAAGTATTTTTTAGCGTATTTCTGAAATTACTTGTAAGATTAATTGATATAAATGAAATTACTCGAGACATTGACCTGAACAATATACACGAAACGTAAATAATTATCCTATCTCATAGTTATTTTATTTTGTAATTTCAGTTTATCAATTATTCTATTCTACTAGTTACTTACTTGGCTATTTACGAAATAAATCTCCGTACACATGTCACATACGTTACATACATTTCACGCACTCCTCTGCCTTTAAATTCCCCACAATTCGTGTACAATTCGTATACAAAATTGACCAAGCCAGGAGTAAACAGAAGATTTCGCAGGCGCGATGCGAACTTCCAATGAAATGTCGACGCGTGGCGAAAGGATTTCCTTCAGTATCCAAATAAATTCCGAACGAGTCAGTGTATCGCTTCGAGCGTTCGAAAACGCGACGATCGCTGTTGAAGAGACCGGGACAACGTTCGATTCGATTCGAACATTTCCAAGTTATCAGCGTGGGCGGTTCGACTGAGAGAGTAAGGACGAGAAGATGAGGGATAGAGACTAGGAATACTCGCGTAGTATGTTTACGAGAAACGTGAGTCGAGAAATCTGCTGGCCCGGGTTTGATTCGCGTTTCCGCGGCTGTGATTTGCATAAAACATCACGGTCATTCGCTGCTTGGTAGCAACCAACCATATCTAGACAGAGAGATTACAACCGCGTCCCGATTGATTTCGTAAATGTAATTAACGGCTGTATCTGACAGGCTCGGGCTACTTTACCCTCCCGGCGATGAAATTCTTAAGATGCGAACACCAGCTTTTCTAACTAACAGGCATCGAGAAAGGTTCGCCAGGCGTAATAAAATCACACCAGATTGTAACGTATGGAACGTCTGTTCGAATACTTTGGATTCTTTGTCTCTAAGATAAATCCGAGGAATATCGTTCTACGTGCAAACGTTTGTCTTTCATATTCGAAACATCTTCCTCTTCTTGGAATACGCTGTTCGTAGAAAGAAAATGCAATGCATAAAAGTTGGCAAAACAAATATTTTTAAGAATATTAAATACTAGAATTAAGCAAGTTCTGTTTGTCTATTTTTTTAATGGTAAAGAGTGATGCAGAAATATGACAAGAAATATAATTCTCTCTTTTTTTTTTTTTTTTTTTTTAGCGAAAACAGCTACTTTTGTTTTGATGAATGATTCTTTCTTTTATGAACGAGCCACAGAAATTTCTTGACTATCTTACGAAATTGCGACAGTGCGTAAATTAAGTTCGAAGAATTAAGAATAATTATTTTAGCAAACAAAGTGATCTTATTCTGTATTTCTGTATCGTTCTTTTCACAGAGGAAACGACAGAACTTTCCCGATTTTACCTAATATTCTCTCCTTCTTCGTTTCGTGTAACTCTTGTTTCAAATAATATTTGCGAATCTTTTCATAATTATCTTTCATGATGCGCGACAGAGTAAAAAATGTTGTATCTTCGGACTAATATTTCTCGTGATGTTGTAATAAATATTGTTATACGCGGCACATGCCTGTAATTATCGACCATTCAGTGACAGGAATTAAATGATTGCCACTCCTTGATCTGCCAGCATAAATTGCAATTGTGCAATCGATATATCGTTGCATGTATTTAAAAACAGCAATTGTCAGTAGTGATAAAATAATAATATTTGTTGTGTTCTTAACTTACAAAAATTTTTTTACTACAAATAAAAAGTACAACTATATTATCATAAGTAAATTTCACGTGAATCGTGTCACATTGCTATTAATATTAAAATACAAAAAGAAAAAAAGATATACGTTGCAGGAATATACACTACGATGCATATATATCTGGACACGTTAAAATTATTAGAATATAGAATACAATTCGAATGTATGTTAAATTAAATTAAAATAAAGAATAAAAATTAAATTTTAAAATTTTGGACATCTCAAAATTATTGGAATACAATTCGAATGTATTCTATATGTTAAATTAAATTGAAATTAAATTTTTAAAAGTAAGGGAATTTGAAAGTATTATCCAAATTTTAGAACAATTCAAGTACGTGTTTCTAACCCCGTTGAAAAGATTTATATAGATTTTATGAAGCATCAATTGTTTATTCAAAGTGAACATAAAACTTGAAAATGCAGAAAATTAATACTAGAAAAACATTGGTCGATGGTAACTGTCGGAACGTAGCAAAAATATTGTACTAATTGCAGGCGTCCAATTATTTGTTCACGTTAATGTACCCATCGGATAAACCAGTACATGTAATATTATAAAAATATTATAAAAATATTTTATAAAGTAATTAATTAGATACAGTGAAAAAAATGTTTTTTTTTGAAAAAATTATTATTATTCAATAACAATAGCACGAAAAGCAAAATTAGTCGAGAATAGAATTTGTTACAGCGGCATGATTTACAATTCTGATTTTAATTCCATGAAAAATCTGAAGTGAGGATTTTTCAAAGGAAAATTATGAAGCTCGTTTGTCAATTCATCTTCTCTCGAATAATGGAGACTCATTCTGATTACTGTACGTAGTACGAAGTTAAAAGATCATAAACTATCGGCAAATTATCGAGGCTTTGAAATTTTATTATAATGATCATTGTGCAAAGCTGAATCGTTGAGTGAAACATTCGCAGTATGAAAAAATTGTACAATTACCAAAAATGTTTCCATTACGTTCATTCTCTGTATACCACGATATTATCAGTAATAAAAAAAAAGAACTTGCACAAAATGTTACTCTTTCGTTCGTATTCTTCATTGTACTGTGCCAGTGTTCTCTCAGTTTGCGGTACGACATAAGAAAAGAAAAACAAAGGATTAACACTCTTGTCACAACGAAGCGGAGCACGGTCGAAAGTAAAGTTCCATTCCAAACAAACGAAAGTAGTCTGTAAACCAACCGCAACACGAAACCAACGCAACGAGACGCATTAACGTCAAACGCAAATCCCAATTGTTCCATAATTGCGGCTGTTTAAACCATAAGTGTCGTTCGAACGTTTCGCGTGTCTCGTCGTTGGATTTCATGGCTAAGGAAGAAAGAAAGAAAAATAAATTTCACACAAGTATGTATATACGTCTTTACATGTCTCTTTGTAGTGTGACAATAGTATGGTATTTACGATATGCTGGTAAAATTTAATTTTTGATATCGAATGGATGGCAGTTTTGAAATGGAAAGTAATAGAAAGATGTTCAAGTTACATATTTGTGAATGTGCTTCGCCAACTATCTTTGTTCTTTATTGAATCTAAGAAGCAAACAATCATTCGAAATAGAGATTAGTAGCAAATGAAATTTATATTATATCGAGGGATAGAGAAAGCTAACTTGTTAGAGAGAAGAATAGAAAAAGCTTCTTAGAAAGGAAGAAAGAAAGAAAAAGATTTTTCTTGTTTCTTCAAAGGCGAGACTTCCTGTTTATTTTAGTAAAATATGACACTTTGAATAATTTAAGATAAAGAAGAGAATTTGAAAGCTTGAATGTTCGAAAGGCTCGGTGATTAAAAGTTCAAAAATTTCGAAAATTCGAAGTTCTGAGGAAGAAAATTCTCGTACAATCTTCTCTCTAAAATTAACCCGAAATCTTCGATTCTGAATCTTAAATTGTTTGTACAATTATAAATCGTCAAAATGAAACTAACAATCCACGAAGGAAGAAATACGCGTAATATATTTATCGTTTAGAGATTAATTCGTCTCGTGATTTATCTTTGAAATCATCAATTTAATGATCGTTTGTCACATTTTGGACAATTGGGTGGGAATTATAATTCTTATATTTAAAAAAAAAAAGAAAAGCTTTGTGACACGATGGAATACTTTTATTTGTACGTTTTACGAAAAATCATTCAAATTTTTCAAAATACGCCGTTTTACATATGTAAAATATCTACAACAAGAATTATAAATTGGTCATTTTACTTTGGTAGTTTCAGTGTTAAAGAAAGAAAGAAAGAAAATTTGATTTCTATCAGGACAGAGAGTCGAAGAGAGACTTGAATTTTATGCGACGAAACGCGTAATTTTGACAGAACTTGTTCATCTTTAAATAAGTAAACGTGTGCCATAAACGGAGCGTTAAACGAACGCTGCGCTTCTGAGAATTTCAATCACGAGCTCGCGAAACTATAAATCCATTACTGAATTATTATCAGCGAGACGCGCGATCATCCAGCACCTAGAATTAATTTCTCTGAAAGCACGGTAGGAGAAGAACGTTAAACGTCAACGTCAATGTTTCGCGGACGTAAATAATCGCGTTGCTTGTCATTTCTCTCGTCATTTTTTCTCGTTCCGCCTTGCTTTTCGCTCTTTTGACTTTTCTTCTCTTCTTTCCTTGGCTTCCGTCCGACGCGGACGCAACGTGGCTCTTTCACTCTCTCGTCGTCGTCCGGCGCGAGTTGTGACTGCTGAGTCACAACGAGTCCGCGCCGGCGGAGGTGGACTCTTGCCTGGTAATTTATAGATGGTGGTGGACTCCTCGCGAAATAACTCTTTCGCCCGATGCTTCTCGTATCATTCGTCCGTTTGGTTTCACTCTCGGCTGACGATTCACATCGGACGTGAACTCCGCCAAAAAGACAGATTGTACACTCTGTTTTGTGTACTCCGCCAAAAAGACAGATTGTACACTCTGTTTTGATTGTATCAATTAGTCGATACTGAAAGACTCAGTCGTTCGTTTAAGATCGTTTTTTTCAAGTGCAAAGTAAAAGTGAAAGGTAGAATTTATATTGGTTGCGAGCTGAAACCCAAAAATGAGTAACCCACGATCAGAACAAGGTCGAGAGTGCAAAATATAAGCATGACGACTTTTTTTTCCTTTTTAATGTGTGTAATAGGTTCCTTCTATCACACGGTGTGCCATTATCTATCTTGCACGAAAAATGCTAATTTTTCACATTTTCTTTCTTCACAATTTTCCACAAAAGGAAACGATCTCGTCTCGAACGACTAACTCGTTTAGGCGAGAGAATTATAATATTGCACTCTTGCGGAGAAAGTGAATACAACTCAACGATTATCATTATAAAAATATTGCAGAAACAATCGTTGACTATTATAAAAATCGTATTCGTTGATTTTCATAATTTTATCGACTAAGAGAAGGTTATTTTTGAGTTAAAATCTTGAAATATTATGGGCATGTTCCTTAGAAATTTTAAACTGACAGTAATGATTATTTTGCCAAACACGTATTTAGATTTTCTTAATGATACGTAAATTTTTTTTGAAAAAATGTCCGTGAATAGTGACCCAATTTAAAAAATAAATTCCTAAATTAAACCGTTGACGTTATTTAAAAAAAATATTTTCTTGTAACCAATCACATAGCTCTGCTCTATAAAAAAAGTCTTAATTTATAAATCAATTATTTTCAAATTGCTCAAAAATCTATGAATTTGTTTTCAATCTATAGAGGTGGTCCAATATAGAAAAAATTTCTCTAATTATCAAACGAGTTACTGACATCTACAAAAGATCACCTTCGACAAAAAAGGAATGTAAAAATTTCAACTAAGTAAGTAAGTGAAACGCGAACGTGGTGTAAAATGTTATAACAAGACCGTGCTGCAATTATGCTGCAATTCTATACTATATAATTTCAACTACATCATAGCATGCATGGCATTACAACGTAGCATAATGAATATGAATGCAGCTTGGTTATCGTTTGAATTAGTATTATGCTTGAAATGATGTGCCAATAACGCGAAGGTGGAGGAAATTTGAAACCGTGTAGATCTCAAATGCTCGTACGTTTCCCGACAGCTGGACAAATTGGTAGTTCACGATTATTAATTATAGCCGGAGTTTTAGCCCGCGCAGTCTCTTTTTGCTCTCTCAGTTTAATTTATTACCTGTGCTTGTGCTGTTTGAATAATACATGTAGACTTTTCACGCGTGCACTTTGTGTTACGTGGTTGGAAGTTCCTTGCAAATTCTCTGCGCTCGCGTTGTTCTTCGCGTTTGATTGATGAAGGGAAATTACAGATCGCGGTAATAATTAAATTAGCATTAGACCGCGTTTGTACCTGAATTCTATCAAGATCTATGCCTTCTGCACTATTACACGATTTTTTGACAGAGTGCTCTTTGTCACTGTTTTACAACGTTAACTCTATTGTCTTCGTTCGTGATTTCGTTACTTCAAAGACCAGATTAAAATTATTCAAAATAGTAATTTAAGAAATTTTCATGTTGTTTTGTAAAATAGAGATGGAAGCTTATCTCTCTGTATAATTATTACAATTTTATATATAATAATTCAGTGACCGAAGTCAATTTCGAAAAAAAGCCTTTCTAAACGTTGAAAAGCGAAATATTTCTTATAGTAAAGGTGTTAAAAAAATTGGATGTTTTTTTTCCTTACAGTTTCATTAGTACAGCTCGGATTATGTACTATATTAATGAATATAAAATGAATTTTAATTTTGAAATGAATTTCATGATTTTAAATGAATTCTGGTCTTAACGTAAATATCAAGTAGTGATACAGAAAACAAGAGATATTGCTTTTTAATCTTATTTTGTATTATTCATTTGTGTATTCATTTAATATTCATTTAATATTTACACGAAAGAAAATATTACAATAACACAGTACAATATTTGAAGAAAATATTACATTAGAACGATGTAGCAATAAAAAACCGTATTCGTTGTATAGTCTGAAGGTTTGTTAAGATAAAATTATTTAGATAGGGAAACAGTTAATTTTTCGTTAACAATCGAGTATTTTATATACGCAGATGCTACTATATTCGGATCGATTAATATTTGGTTGAATTGTATCTTTAAAAAAGGAAAGATATCTACATTCAAAATCTGCTGCAGTTTCATCAATTTCGAAGAATTTAGAATCTAAATGAGAACTTACTCAAAAGAAAAAAAAAAAAGCCAAAGTGTGAAACGAGAGACATTGCCGCAAAATCGCGCTATTGCATCACTTGTCGTCGTAAGTAGTATACAATTTTGTAAAGTCGTTCTGCTCCGTTAAAAACCTAGATATACTTATTCCAAGGAAAGAAATTGTCATCGATTACATCTCGATTACAACTTCATCCATTATTCTTCAATCCCTGTCGTCGAGATACGAAGACACGTTCCGTGCGTCTACTTTTCCGTTTCAATTTCCTCCACAGCGACGTCACTTCAACCACCGTTCGGTAAATGCGTTCGTTCAAGCATTTCCACCAAGAACACACCGGCAGGTCACGCACTTTGCACTCGGATTGTCTCTCTTAATTAGCATGACTCTTGCTCGCCTATCTGCCGAGAGAGAAATGCTGCGGTGTTCTAGGGTCGACCTCTGCGGCGCCACGAGCCCGGCGAATCATCTCTCTCTCCAGAAGTCGATGGGAACCGTGGTGGCTCGGTCTTCACATATTGTGCCAACAATTAGGTGAAAGGCGCTCCCACAGATCCTAGAAGCAACGACTCGCGCGTTGCAGTCG
>CAJDYZ010009555.1:3543-19820 GCA_903986555.1 Heterotrigona itama | reverse complement strand
TATCAGGTTCCAAATAAATCGGATGATTTCAGTAAAAGAGGCAGTTGATACAATAGTTAAAGCGCAACGGCAAAATATCAGAGAAATTTCCATTCCTACATATTGGCTTTATATTAACTCTCTTCTAAGGTATATAGATAATATGATATTACAAATCTCTCATTTGATAACATTTTTCTTCATTTCAGGTGTCTGCCATCTTCATGCAGGGAACATCTGCGAGATTTTATAAAAACTGGTGTTGATATACCAAATTAAATATGTAATATTCTTGTTATATAAAAAATAAGTTATATAAAAAAAGTGTTTATTTTATAATTCATAATGATACTTTCAAAATGATATCTTATATAAATAATCTTCAATTATGTACACATGGATCTTCAATTTTTATTATTTGTTATGGATAATTTATAAGGATCTAATCATAATGATAATTCGTATAATAATCAAAATGCAAGTGATAAGATATTTATAAATATTTATGTATAAAATATATAAATGTTAAGTAAACAAAATATTTTGAACTTTAATTTTTACAAAATTTTTCAAACTTTTTTCCTAAAAGATCAATAACTTCATTCAAGTACAATTTATTTTCTATAAGATTTATATACAATGTAATTCAACGCAGTATCTTAATTTACTTTTTGATGTGTATCCTTAAAAATTTCATCTAGTTTATTATACCCTTTCAAACCGACTTTAGCACCAGCTACTTGGCAAGCAAAACTTACAGCTGCTTGCAAGACATTTTGTGTTATAAATTCTGTATGGCTGCATTCTAAACTTTCAATGTTATAATTCATTTTAATATTGCGCTTTATTTCTACATCCTTCTGTAAGGCAATATTCATTTCATATGATTTTAACTTTCTTCTTCTAGTGAATTCCAATTTTGCTTTATTTAAAAAATGCATTACTGCAGCATTGAAGGTATCTCCAGCACCTAAGGTGTCCACAACTTTCTGCGGTGGAAATGCAGGAGATTGTACTATAATATTATCTGGAGTTCTTGCCATAGCACCTCTGTCGCCCCAAGCACATATAAGAGTTGCTCTAGAAAAAAAATTATTTTATAGTACCTGAATTTTCTCTTCACTCGTAAAAGTTCAAAGTAATTTTTTTACATAAACTCATACCCCGATTTGGCATCTTCGCTAATGTTCTTTAATGTTTCACTCATATTATCGTATCCTCTGCTTTGGGCAAAATCTTTAGATATAAATGCTACATCAACATAAGGCAGTAAATCTAACAATTCCTGTCGTGGACGTTCTAACTCTACACTAATGGTAATGGGTGCATGACTTGATTTAGTTTCTTTACTATTAGTCTCTTGACTATAATTCAACATGTTATTATAATTTTCCACACATTGCATCATAGATAATACTTCGATCAAATTTCTACCTTCAAAGTGAATCCAACTGTAATCTTCTAAATGTAATTGTTCAAAATTCTTCAACGTTAACTCTGGCAAGTTTGGATTGTGATGTAAAATTGTACGAGAACCAGATCTTAGGCTCAGAATAACAGTAGATATTGGACATCCTATATTTTCTATCATAGGACAATGAGAAAAGTCAATGTTGTAATTTTGCATATCATTTTGCAAAAAGCTTAAATGTTCTTCGGCACTTAAAGTACCAAAAAATTCACATGAGCTTCCCAATTGAGAAAGAACTGTACAAGTGTTAGATGCGTTACCTCCTCTTTGCCACCTACAATCTACAGACCTGTAAATCACAAAGGAAAAGTTCACACATACTTATCAATACTATTGCAATTACTAAAAGATATATTCGTTACAAAGATTAAAGTTATTATAAATATGAATTAAAAATGATAACGGTATTAGAAATTGGATATACGTTATTTACGTCTTCATTAATATCAGCTGATTAACATAAGCAGTGAATCAATAACAATGCACAATTGCGCGTATATAAAGATATGTCTTACCTTTGATCGGAATCTTCCGCAGGATATTGTTTGCACGTTTGTACAATATCTAAGCAGGTTAATCCAATACAAAGAATTTTCTGCTGATTTGACTCCACAGTAGAAGACGTACCGACAATCTTTTCATAAAAGCTTGAAATCATGTCACTTGGCAGCGTGATACACAAGTTACACTAACTCGCGAAATGGAAATGAACTTCGAAGGATTAACACAATGATTAATAATTAATACATATGTACAAATAAATTCCACTAGAGCAAGTTACGTTTCTTCATTTAATCAAAACAATTTTATCATCTACGTGATTAAATAAAGTACACGTATATTGATCTATTTGATCTTTGACATTTTGAGTTTAAATATAATTTTTAATCTTATCTAGTTTTGTGTCTCAAGTAAGACTGAATTTTACCAGTATCAAAACTTCTTGTAAACAATATCATTTCTCTGAAATTTTATTCGTGTAATCTATATCTACTAGTTTTCCTTGTTATACATACATATATATACAGGGTGTCCCGAAACTGCTTGATTTACACATAAAAAGAAAATGTTATATAAAATTCGACACCAAACACTTTGTTATAAAGTTATAGAGTTATAGAGTTATAACGATGAAATATGTATGTAAATAACGGTACATTTTTCATCATACTACACAGATGGTGTTGTTAAGTATATATCTTTTTTCATATCATTAATTATAATAATAAAAATAATTTTTAATTCCATCAAACTTGATATCAGTGAATAATAGAATTAATAACACTGTAAAGTTCCTGAGAATTTCGCCAAGTTCCGGTAAAATTACGTTTTTAATTCTTTGCACTAATTCTCCGTACGACGTTACTTCTATCGAGTCAATCTTTTGTTTTAAACCATTCCATAAGTGAAAAATCAAATGATAAAGAAAAATGCGTAGTTATTTTATACATACAATATTTGTTTATAACTCTGTAACAAGGCCTTTCCTAGCAAACTTAATATAACTTTTTTTTTCTTTCTGATGTGTACATCAAGCCCTCGCAGTTTGGTAGTTTAAGTTTAGGACATCCTGTATATATTGAAAGGTCATTATAAAAAATCGAATTTATTTATAAGCTTTCAATTGATTTGAGTATTTTATTTCAATCTATTATTTATGCTTACACTTATCGATATATTCTGCTTAAAAATTATATTGGCATGGTATAGTACCAATAGTAATAGAGAAATTAGTAAAAGATACAATAAAATCTTGAAATTCCCGCTTCAATTTGTCAACACAGAACGATTATAGCGCCAGGAAAAAATGCCAAGATGGCAACGCAAACGATTTCGTTCGATATTGGGACAGCTTTTATCGTTTTTTGATTAAAATTTTGAACATAATACTCGAAAAAACGATTTTATAGAAAAATACAAATTCTTTGCTAAATTATAAATCAAAGATATAGATTGTCTATCTTTTAAGTAGGGAGAAATCTGCAAAGGAGCGTATATATACTAGCATATCGAAACTTTGACTAATTATTTTCGGGCAACTTTTTTTTTTGAATAATCATTACCTGCATTTAACTTTAGATGATTCATTTATCAGTATAGAATGGATCCTCGAATACATAGAAGAACAGAGCCGGAAAAGGGACCGGGTGATTTGGTCAGTGTATTAACCTTATCATTTCGCAGATGCATTTTATGAGTACAAAATAAGCATTTATAGTACATATGTATACATATAATTTAATACTTATGGCAATTATTCGAGCAAAATTTCAATTACAAAAAGCTGAGAAATTTCCAGTTGTAAAATATTTCAATTGCCTTTGCTATATAAACAAAAAAATGAATACATATTTTGACTTGGTCTTGCAGATAGTTGAATGGTTGAATGAGGCTTCACTAAGCCCCGGCGAAGATGTAAAAGTTGCAAATTTATGCAAAGTTCAAGAAATATTGATAAACAAGGAACCACAATTACTTCCATTATATTTGGACGAAGCGTTGCAGTTTTCTTTAGATAGAAATGCAGAAGTTAGAAAAACAATTACAGGTTTCATAGAAGAAACTGGGTAATCATCAAATAATCATTACTAGAATCTATAATGTAATATTTTGCAATATTGCTTTTATCATGGATAAAACATTTGGACTTTATTTGCAGAGTAAAACAGCCAGAAGTAATTCCACGCGTAGTTCAGACACTTTTACGTTTAGTTTCTGATGAATCATCAGCTGTTGCTAAAAGAGCTCTTAGAGCTAGTGGTAGGATATTAAGAGCTGCATTGAAATGGATATCTAGTGCTATTACAGTCACACCAGAAATGGAAGTAGCATGGAACCAACTTAGTGCTCTCAAAGTTCAAATTATAGACATGATTGACAGCGATAATGATGGGTATGAGAAGTCTTCAAATTTTAGCTTCATGTTGATTAAATTTCTAATGTTTTCTTCATTACATTCAGTATTAGGACGCAAGCTGTGAAATTTCTTGAAGGTGTTGTTTTGATACAAACGTATCCTGATCCAGATATCCCCAAAAAACCAGATGATTTTTCTTTAGAAGATATTCCACTAACATTAAAAATAGCACGTAGACGGAAATTAGAGGAAGAAGCTAACGATGTGATGGATTTATTAATCAAATTTCATGGGTCTCCACATGTCAGTAGCGTTAATTTAATGACATGTATGGGATCTTTAGCATTGATTGCTAAAACAAGACCTCAGTTCATGCCGGGTGTAATACAAGGTACACAAAACGTTCAGCAGTAAATTCATTACATTAATCATATTAAATTTGTAATTTAAAAATATCAATTTATAGCTTTGCAAAGGTTACAACATGATTTACCACCCACATTATCTGATTCTCAAGTAACTAGCGTTCAGAAACAATTAAAATTAACTCTATTAGGGTTGATGAAGCATCCAGCTAGCATAGAATTTGCACCTGCAATAGCTAAGCAATTGACTCAGCTAGGAGCGAAAGAACAAGAGATTGTTAAAGCTTATCCAAAACCAGAAGATATTCGACGTATGAAGAAACGACAACAAGTAAATATACAATTAATTTATCACAAAAACTAATGATAATTCTATTATTCGAAATTTATATGATTTTTAGGAGGCTGCTGCATCCTCTGCTGCAAAGCGTGTTAAAATCGAAACTTCCTTAATACCAGATGAATCGGAAATTGTATCCAATTTAGTACTTACCTCAAAATTACCAGAATTAGTCGAACTTTCAGAAAGTTTCATTGCTGAGAGATTAAGTGTGGAAATTGCCACAGACTTAGTCATGGATAGCATGGTCGATATATTTTTATATAAAATAGCCAGCATTCACTACTTTCATTTTTTTCCTATTAAATCTATTTCATTAACAGGCGTGGGTCCCAGATACAATGACAACAATTTTTCAAAGAGAATATCAACCTTCTTCAACGACCGATATAAATATTCAACGACACACGATTGCTAAATTACTAGCAGCGCAAATAAGGCAAGCTAAAACAAAGAAGAAAAAAGATACTAAAGATGAAGATGCCGTGATGGAAGATTTAGTGAAAAATCCAACTATCAGCGTAGCGGAAGCGAAACGAGAGCGAAAACGTGAAAAAGACAGAGAGAAAGAGAAAGAGGCAAAAGCATCTCTAGAGGCACATGAAAAATCGCTCGCAAAAACTAGGACTCGTTTGAAAGCTTTAAAACTGTCTGAAGTTACGAAACCATTGTCAAAAGAAATTAAAGAGAAAATGTTACTGATGGCTGTAAATCGAATTTTACTTTCTGAGAAAACAGCTGTGTTTGGTGGTGTAGCAGCCATAAGGTACGTCACCTTATGAATTATGTATGAGTTATTTATTTGAAAATGTTTTGGATTGAAACAGAATATTTTTTGTCATTTCTCATTAGATCAAAAATTCTAACTACCCTAGCTGCGACGTTTAACCCATACATTAAAGAAGCAGTATTACGTTATATTACTGACGATATGAGAAATCGTTTAGACTTAGCTTTAGGTTGGTTGTACGAAGAATACGCATTGCTTCAGGGTTTCCAGAGACGAACTACATTGTGTACGAAGCCTCAAGAAGCTCCGCATCAAGCGTACAATTTCTTATTATGTACTTTAGTATCTGCAATAGATTTAGTTCAAGGCAAAGACCGTGACACATTGCTATATAGGTAATATGTAATTTCAATATTGTATTTGATAACAAAATATGTAATGTTAATAATACGTGTATTTTAAAAAGGCTTTACTTAGAAGCTCCTTTAATCACTGAAGATGCAGTTGAGGCTTTGAAAATGGTATCTTCGGACGAAACAAGAGGATTGATGCCATTACAATTATTAAAAGAAATGGTTATTCGTAGGCCAACGAAACAATTGGTTTTTCTGAATGTATTATTATGTCATACTGGTCATGAAAACAATACAGTAAGTTGTAATTAGGTACTTTTGTAATCCAGATATCATATCTGATACATGTATGTCTTCAGTATTTTAATTTTCTGTTCATAAATAGATAAGGGAAGCTGCTATACAATTAGTTTGTCAACTATATAGTCGTCCCGAATTAAGTAAACTCATAGAAGAGTACGCGGTACTTTATTTAGGTTTTTTACGATTACATACACCACCTGAGATCGTTTTCGGACAAGATCGAGGTAGACCGCAAGTGGAAACTCAATGGACTGAGTCAACTACAAGAGCTTGCCTTGGATTGTATCTTGCTCTATTGAGTGAACACCAAGATTTAATTCACGAGTAAATATTACTTGCTTAGTAAATACAAATTTTATGTTAAATACAAATTTCTATTAATTCTGTTTCGCTAGATTGGCGAGAGTTTATACATCGATGAGTGCCGATGTAAAACGTATGGTTCTTCGACTGGTAGAAGGACCTGTACGATCTTTAGGAATGGGCAGTCCACAATTATTGGCATTAGTTGAAAATTGTCCTAAAGGCGCGGAAACACTAGTTACGAGAATTATTCATATCCTTACAGAAAAATGTATATATATTTACATTTTTAATCATGTTACGTTTTTTGAAATGTTAATATAATATGCAACATTTCTTTTATTTTCAGCCGCGCCAAGCGCAGAATTAGTAGCAAGGGTACGAGAACTTTATCAAACCAGAGTTTCCGATGTTCGATTCTTAATACCAGTTTTAAATGGTTTAACGAAAAAGGAAGTTATAGCCGCTCTTCCAAAACTCATAAAGTTAAATCCCATTGTTGTTAAAGAGGTGAATAATAAGGAATAATATTACCTAAATTTAAAATAAAGTTCGGTATCGTGATTTTGTATGGCAATGTTTTCTTTTTTATAGGTATTTAATAGACTATTGGGCACCCATAATAATGAAAGCGGTGTACCTCATACGTCTCCTATCACACCTGCTGAATTGTTAATAGCTTTACATAATATAGATCCAAGCAAAGCAGAATTAAAAACGATTATAAAAGGTACGGTATACAGAATTCCTAAAATTATAGGAAATCATAGTTTATTTTAAAATGATATCCAAATTTATATTTTATAACATTTATAACTATTCAAATTTTATATTTTATAACATTAATTTACAGCTACGTCTCTATGTTTTGCGGAAAAACAGATATATACGCAAGAAACTGTTGCTGTTGTGATGCAACATCTTATGGAGATGACACCGCTTCCTACATTACTCATGCGTACAGTGATACAAAGTTTAGCATTATATCCTAGGTTAAGTGGATTTGTTATGAACATACTTCAACGATTAATTCTCAAGCAAGTTTGGAAACAACCAAAAGTCTGGGAGGGTTTTGTAAAATGTTGCGAGCGTACGCAACCGCAGAGTTTCGCGGTTATTTTACAACTTCCGCCAACACAATTGGCCGAAGCATTAAAAATGGCGAGTAACTTACGAGCACCCTTATTGGCGCATGTCGAAGCCTTTGCCGAAAATCAGGTATATTTATTATCAATATATACTTTATGTGATTGTTCTATGTTTTGTGTTTTATTAAAAGTGCAAACAATTTAATACAAAAGTGATGTAACATTTCAGAAAGCGCACATTCCGCAATCAATAATGGACGTAATCCAGGGTAAATCACTTTGCGACATGCATGATGAATTTGATATTGTGAGTAAAAATACTTGTATATAAAGAGTTGATTTTTATATTATCACGAAAAAAAAAAATAAATATGTGAACTGATCCAAATAGTTTTTCCTTAAATTTCTTGCAGGCACCACCCGGTGATTATCCAATCGAACAAAAACCAGATACTATGGAAACTGATGTTTCAGAACCAGCTCCGCCTGGTTTAGATTAGCATAAACTCATTCCAGTGTTGGGATTTGAATCATCATCAACAGATTGTCCCAACTTTAATGAATTTACCTTGTAAATTATAAATTATTTTTTTTTATGTCCAATCATGTCTGAAATATCTAGTAATCTGAAACGTTAGATCCACATATTTATCAAGTCAAACATTATATGTAAATATTTCTTTTACTTAAAATTTAGTGAAAATTTAATTAATCTTACAATTATGACAAACCTCTATTTGATTCTATTTTGTAAATAGAATTTTGCTGCGTATATATGTATATATATATATTATTTTCATTACACAGTATATTTTTATTTATGTTTAAATAAGTGTATTTCCAATCCCATGAGATATAGATTGAGTTTTTTTATTTTCATAAAAGTAACATTACTATTAATAGTTGAATATTCATTCTGTTTATTAATATCTGAGTGATTTTGTAAAACATGCACATAATTGTGGACAAAAGTTCAGAAAATAATACGTGCTACAAACTTGTGTATATATAAATTATGTACAATATTAAAAATTGGACTATAGTTTCCTGTATATTTTGCTATTCGTCATAATACCAATACCGTGTACATAAATTATTTTTACATTGTGAATAGCACTTGTTTAATAGATTTTATTCATTTTACACCTTGTATTTACACATGTATTGTACGTAAAACGTAAGTATAAAATCTATTTAAAATATTACTTGATACTTCAATTGTGCCACAAATACACAATATCTAATACGCGCCTCGTATAATTATTTATTCATTAAGTAAGATATTTCGTTTTATATAAATGTAAGAATATGTAAAAATAAAGTAAAAATACATGTAAAATTTTGTATCAAACCATGAAACAAGTTACAAGTATCTATATGGAGAGATATTTTATAAATCAAATTATATACGAAAACTAAATAAAATATTCATTTCTCATTATAAAAATAATAAACAATTCCTTACGCAATATCTTGCAACGTATATTATAGCTAATATTGTAAAAATGTTATAATAAAAATATATTCTCGTACTTGATTGAGAAAATTAAATATTACCCAAAATCAACACCAGTGTCTAGCAAATCACGCACCATAAATGATACTTCCTTTGGAAATATTCTAAAAGTGTAAAATATTAATTATAAACAAGATTTTATAGGCTTGGTGATATTAACGTTCAATTTACCTAGAAATATTGCCTAAGTAAAGAATATATCCAGGCACACTAAATTCCACATAATTCCGACGAACTCCATCTAAAATTTGTTTAGCTGCTTCTCTGGCAGGCATTGTGCCAAAGTAACTCGGTATTCTGCCAGAATTGTGAAAAATAAATTTTGAATCAAATCAAATATCATCGTTTTAATGCTTACCTAAAACGAATATCATTCTTTACTTCTGCGCCCACAATGAATGGATAAACATGAACTAGAGTAATTCTAATATTACTATTTGAATGTCTGAATTCAGTTTGTAACGATTTAGCTAATCCTTGAACTGCAAATTGTGCAGCGGATAAAGGAATTCTGCTTCCTCCTGTGGTAGTACCAGAAAGGCCAGCCACTGATGACAGAACTACTATATGTCCTTTACCAGCACATTCCATAGATGGTAAAACCGTATCCAATAACTGAAAGCAAAATTTAAAGTGAAAATTTGTAATTACTATAACAAGCTATGCATCATACAAAAAATATTTACCCAGAAATGACTTAAAATCGTCAGATCAATTGTATGTCTTATTTCAGGTTGATTCTGTTGATCCTGAAGTAATACTTTAGGACTTGGTATACCGCAGCAATGGAAAAGCATTGTAACTTTACCCAATTCTGATTGAATAATATCCACTACATGAGCTACCTATTATATTTTATTTACAATCAAATCAATCCAACAATCGTTGTATAATATAAACGCATATTTTATAAATATTGTGCTCACTTCATTCTTATCTGTTATATTGCAAATATACATTCTAGCAATCCCTACTGATCTAGATAGAGCCAAGTGTACAGTAGTATCGCAAGTTTCTCTGTTGATGTCGATACAAGCAACTTTAACACGAAGTTTACACAAATGAATTGCCAATTCTCTACCTATGCCTCGACCTGCTCCAACAACCTAAAATCAGAAAATTAATATTTGATATCAAACGATTCTTTATAAACACAACTGTGAAATTTCATTACCATTGCAACTTCGCCATTAAGATTTTTCAATGGAGGAGGTCTAATTATTCTATATAATGCAATTATAATAGAAAAAAATATTTTAAATGACAGTGTCACCAGATCCAGTATTAGGATAAGCAGGGAATATAGTTTCAGCATCATCTTTGGTGGTTTGAAGTTTTTTCTTAAACTCTCCTAAAATATGCATATATGAAATTATGTTTATTTTGTTTGCTCATCTTAAACATCATCTTAAAACATTATTTTGTTATTGCCACAAAAGCACTAAATAATTTAATGTTCTTTTTTTTTCTTCATTAAAAAGAAATGTTTGCCATGGCACTTACCATTTTGATGCACAAGTTTAAATACCATTAGAGAGTGTTCAACGATCGTTGTCACGGAACAATTTGATTAAACGAATGAAAGAAAATTTATTAAATCTAGACAGATATTTTATATCGAATATGTTGTTATACATAAGTTTACGTTGTGATAACATATCATGACGTTACGAAAAGGGAAGACGAAACAGCTTAAAATTTGTTTAAAGTAATATATAAAGATATTTAGAGATATGAATTTTAATATAATAAGCAAAACAAATTTTCAAAATAATATCTATCACGTGATTATATATTTTTACTATATATATTTTCTCAAACTTTCATTAAAATCGTTTCTATATTATTCTAAGCAAATTTGAATAAAGTAACTCAGATTTTTGTCGCATTTTATTAATTAAAAATTACATAACTGAAAAAAATAAATTTAACAGTCTAAAAAATTTTGAACGTTTAGTCTTTTATTTGCTTCGAATAATTGCATTCATCTGTATTCATCATATGATTGCTTTATTTAATAACTACATATTACTGTTTAATCAGTGTAAATTATTTATAACTCTTAATATTAAGTTGCAATTAAATTTATATTTTGTTTTTCAAATTTCAACTAGATATGCATTTTAAAACGTATTTAATGTAATATTATAAAGAGAAGAATTTGATTTATTATCAGACAACTCGAAATTTATTACAATAATAAAATTTCTTCAATAATAAGTCAAACAATTTGACTGTTTTTATATTTCGAACCCATTGGTTTCAATAGTTCTTGTTTAATATCCAAGTCGAAGATAAAAAAAATGATGTAAACGTGATATTTTTTTAATTAATAAACGTACAACAACAAATACAACTGAAGCTATTTAAATAATTCGTAAGCGTAAGTTACTTCTGCGCTTGAATGCGTTTTACGTTCACAGTACTAGACCGTCACGTAACTGTCTAGGAAATTTAAACGTATTATACACATTAAACAATTTTCTAAAGATGTGGCTTAACATTATTCCATCGTTAGTGATAATAGGAACATTATTGGCATTGCCAGCTCACGTTTCACCGTACCTAAATCAATTTTTCATAGGAAAAGTAAGTAATATCTGTAACATAACCTCAATATTACATTTGTATAAGAATATACAATTGAACATTGGAACGAGATGCCAGTTTATATGATTACTTCCTCTCTAAAGCAAGAATTTAAAATAAATTACAAAACTGTTAGTAGTTATTGTAGCAATTAGTTTTAGAATGCATTATTTACTCTACGTAATATTGCATGATATTCTATGCTTGTTTCAATGTATGTAGAACAATGTTATGTCTCATATATGTCAGGTTTAATTTCTTTATATTTTGCTATTACAGAAACATGCAAGAATTTACAATAGTGGGATAGAAAAAGTAGGATTTGCTAGAGATCTGACATTAAATGGTGAGCAGTGGAAGTTGAATGTAAGTAACCATATAACATTTTCACTATGTAATGATTTGTTATTTCTTATATTATCATATAACATCATATTAATGAATTAAAATTTGATTTATACAATGTGTATTTGATATAAGTTTATTAATTTTCAGGGTTTGGAAGTCATTCCTGATGAATAAAATCATACATTTGCAATCATATTGTAATAGACAATTTTTTATTACTTTAGTTATGTGAATGTAATATTATAATATATATAAAATGAAAGAATGATTTTTAGTGTTAAGTCACGTCTTCCCTTATAAAAGAAAAGAAATATATTTAACACAAACAATATTGTTTTACCACAATTGTTATGTAAACATCATAAAAATGTTAATGCAAACTAAAATCACAAATGTTTTTACTTTGAGAACATAATTTCAATCGCTTTAATAAAAAATATATTAAGAAAATATATTGCTATAACTAAAAAAAAAAATGATTGGAACAAGTGATCTGTGTATTTAAAGTATGAGAAAAAAAATCATTTAAACTATTTTGAGATATATACAAATATATTATTCCAAATTTTATATTTTTATCGAAGAAAAAAAATGCTTCCTAACTACAATCTATATAGCTATATAATTATAATTATAAATTTTTAATAATTATAAATTATAAATAATTGTAACATTTTAAAAAGTAATAACTGCTTAATCGAATAATTAAAAAGTAATAGTTTTCTTGAAAGGAGTATAATTTGGTTTTGTGTGTAGTCGTAATCAAACTAAGCAATCTATGGTCGTTAATTTTTCGAAAAGGAAGAAAGTATTCGGGTTTCATGGAAATATTTTCCCTGTATGAAACATACAGTTTCCAACATAACGAGGGCATATATTTTACAACGTACTGAAATTCTTACTGTCTCAGATAAATTTCAAATCGTGTCATAAAAAAATTTCCAGGTATTCTGGATGGCAATGTCTTTTGTTTTCAAGCTATTATAGTTTGGAACCTTTAAAAAATACGTAAGATCGACCCCTATGCGTAGACAGAGATAACAAACAATAGTCAGTCGAAGGGGACGGACTTTTCAATCTGTGCATAAAAGGCGTCACAGGTATGCGTGCGTATACGTACACGAGTATGTGTATGCGCGCGCGCGCGCGCGTGTATTTGTATACACACGCTTTTTCGTGTTAGAAACAATGATGAAAAAAGAAGATGAAACAACAATTTATTACCGGTCTAATTAAACCTTGACATTCGAATTAACGACCGAAGTACGTTAATTTTGAAAAAGAATTAACCAACAAATACGCGAAAGAAAAAGAAATGACAATCAACAGCGATCTTTTTTTTAAATACGTCAAGAAATACAAATTCAAGAAATACGAAAAGTTACGACAGATATGAAGCAAAGTATACAGGTTGAAATAATTGCCGTTGCACCGAGATATCGATTGCAAGAACACGACACAGGGTACAATCCTCCACCGAAAGTGGAAGCACTTAAAGTGACTGGGTACTTTTTCGAGGGGGTCTAATGTATCTTAATGCATCGGATCCAGTCACGAAATCGGAATTTATCGAATTCTGCTATTCGTTTCTACCGTATCGACCGATCGGCGTTGACTTTTCAATTTTGAGAATTAACCCACCCGTTCCAAGCGATCTCCGACGCGTGAAAAGCAATTGCCAATTCCTTTTGTCCTGCGCCATAGAGACGGTTAATTACCTGTCAGTTTTTATCCGTGGCGCGCGGCGCACCTTCAATTTCAGCAGCAATCACGGGAAAACTGGCGAGAAAATCGGCCCAGCTCGAGATATCGGACGGCAGCCTTCGGCTTAGCTTTAAATCGGTCTTCGGTCTGAACGGGCGAACCTCGCAGTCGAGTGCGAGACGCCGCACAAGCAACATCGTGTTTCATGCCGCGTCCTTTTTCCCTTTATGATCTACCTTCCCCCCTCCCCCTTCGATTCCTCGATCGTTGCCCTTTGAAATCGCAGTTTTTCGTTACACATCGAGACTAGTTCCGGTAGCAACGGTTGGAAAAAGTGCGCAACGAACAAACGGGCAACAAACTTGTTTACGCGGGAATTTCTGTGGAGAAACTGGCCGGGGTCTCTTTGTGCTCGGTATATTAGACCCTTCGAGCCCCAAGGGCGAATACTTGGACAAGGAACGACAACACGGAGGAGAGAGAGAGAGACAGACAGAGTTGCGGAATATTTTCAAACTGTTCCTCTTTTGCAACTGAGAAGCGTATGGTCACGTCGCAACAAGTCATCGAATAACATCGGTTGCCGCCGTTTTCTGCTGCTTCCCTCCTGCGTGCATTGTCCTTTTCCGGTTCGGTTGATCCGTCCCGTTACTCGTTACGAGAAGAGAGAACAGTCGGCTACCGTGGCTTCAGTGAAAAGTGTATCGGCCAAGCTTTCGGTCGTGGTTTCGCGTTTACGGCCAACCTGTTAGTCACGCGGGAAACGGTAAAAACCGCCCAGGCAGGAACTGTGGAAGAGCAGTTTCTCGCAAACGGCCGTCGGAATAATAATAACAACGATGTTGGTGAAACTCGCCCCTCGTCGCTGAGCAAGGATACGACCCGCTGTTCCTCGACACCACAGTCGTCCGTTTGATCATTGTTGGTGCATTGTTGGTGATGTTTGCCTACCGATTTCCCAAACGGTGCGTCCTTGCCTGTGCACACAAGATGATATCGCGCTGGGAAACGTGTTCTCGCGAGCTTTTCATCGCCACGTTCTAAGGACTGTTGGCCGAAGAACCGCGGAGAAGCAGAGAGAGAGAGAGAGAGAGAGGAAATCGCTAAGAAACGAGTTTGTTTGTCGATCACGGGGATCATGATTTTCGGGAGATGGCGCAATAGAGAATCAGGTAAGGAAAAACGATTATTCCCTGTTTATAAGTGGGAAGCAACTTCGTTTGTTTTCTTCCTCTTATAGTTATACCGCTTATTGCGCAAAGATCGACGTCATTCTATCGGCACTCGGGACAAAGCGAGTCCGCGAATCGACGTTTCGTGGAAAATCGACGCTTCGCAATCGGTTCGAATATCGTTCGTCGTGTTCTTTCGCGACAATATCGACCGATATTTTCGGCCCGAGGCTACAAGTTTCTAACCCCCATTTACATCACGAGGTAGAACGAATGATATCGCCAATTACTCTCTCGTTACGTTTAAGAAAATTTAGAAAATTTAGAAAAGTTCGTTAATTTAGTTCGAAAATTTAGAAAAGAAATTAAGAAATTTAGAAAATTTTCCAAAAGTTCGTTATTTCAATAATTTGTACGTACATTTGCTCTGCAGTGAAAGAAATGAAAAGAAAAATATAATGAAAATTGTGCAAGATATCTCAAAGATGTTATGTTACGTACGCGTATACTGTTGGAATAACGATAGAAATGTAGACTAATTCGGTACGATAATATTTCAAGTGGTCGACGTGTGAAGCTGCTTTGCAGTTATCACGCTGATAAACTGTTTCTCACTTTTTCTTTTCGAGATGAACAAACGACACGGCGCTTTTGAGCTTTTCTTTATGAAGTCATTTCTATCGCAATATCATCCAAGAATGCAACGCGCTTCGGTTAATAATGACGAAAAAATTGCGCGTGTGTAAATGTGCTCTGGCGAGTGTACCTTAACCATGCAAATAGGTTAAATGTATCATACGTTTCCTGAGTTGAGGCGATGCCTCCTTCGCGAGTTCTTTTCCCCGTTTTCTGTCAAAATTGCATCGGTCAAACGTTGAAAATCCGTGAATATCGTGTTGAAACCGAGTTTAAATTACGTGCTTTTCCTCGAACGGAAGCAATGGGAGAGGTGTCCTCTCGCGTTATCGGCGTGAAAGCTAATCTCCGTTCTTAAACGTTGATAAATCGTATCCGCGGCGCCGTCGCCTCTCGTCCAAACCGTTTTTCCAACCATGGCCGTTGTCTTCTTCTTCCAAAGATGGTCGTTTGTTACGTGAGCGAAACGGTCGTTTCGTGGACAGGCTGAAGGCAAATGCAACGTCGGGAGATAAAAATGGGG
>CAJDYZ010009549.1:25724-42191 GCA_903986555.1 Heterotrigona itama | reverse complement strand
AAAAAAAAAATCGAAGATCGTTCGGCCGGCTGATGGCAGAACTTTCGACACGTTGCATCGGATCGAGCCAACATTCCAACCTAAGGGCATTCTCGAAAATTCACGTTCCGCTCGAACTAGTTAGATCGCTATCGAATTCCGTATCAGCGAACAACGGAACAATGTCGTAATGTTTTCCCATGGAATGACAATAAACGTTTTACAGAGAGAAATAGGATAACGTTCCGATCGAAAGAGGAACGAAGAAGATAAAGAGCGAAGAGAGAGAGAGAAAAAAAGGCAAAGAACAGACGTATCGAATGGCATTTTTCGCGAGAAAATGAGATTCCCCAGGCTTTGCTACGCAGCCTCGGTGTACAAACGTACTGCCTCCATTTCCCTAGGCGCTTCTATGTTTTCCCCCAACATATCGTGAACAACGCAAGACGACATTGAAAGTGCAAAACGCACACGCGCAGATGCGAGCCACGGCCTAGGATGTTGCCAGTGGCAAGTGCCAACGCGCACGATTCCGGAGAATATCGACCATCAAACACACCGATAAGATTACAATGCAGCTAAACTCCATCCTGAATCGTTTCTTCTCAAACGGTTTCTTACCTACAAATTCTTTCGAGACGAAACATATCCCGAGGTCGAGACGTGCCCCGTGTCTCATCTTTACGACTGTTGGAACAATTCCGAGACCTCGAAGGATCGAACCATCGGAATTGTAGTATGCAGTATTTAATTAAATCGCCGTAAATCGCCCTTGCACATTCCACGTTCTGTGCTCGTTGTACAATTAAATATGGTCTGTCTGAGCATCGTATGGAGAAGGGGTGCAAGGTCGACTCTCCTTGCGGATCTAGGCTGGTCTAACTTTCCGCTTGGTGAATTATCTGCGTTAATTATAGGAGCATGATTATTTCGCGATTATACTTTACACTGCATACATGTACTGTACTAACCAAAGCTGTTTTTCCGCTTTCACTGGTGAAAAAAAAAAAAAAAAACAAACAAGAAAGATTGACATCCACTCAAAAATTCATTTTTACGACACTTTATGATGCTTATGATGATTATGAATTTTAAATTGCTGTTTAAATTGTTAAATTGTAAATTTCGAATTAAATTGTCGATATGTTAAATAACGTATATTCTCTTTATCGTGTTAGATATCAAATTGAATTACAAGAGTCATGTCATTCTTAACTTTGAAGTAAATATAATACAATGTCCTAAAATTTTTTTAATATCACGTGCTAATGAAACCTAGCATGTACAACGTATTCGTAAAAGTATTCTTAAGAATATTCAAGTACTTTCGTAGGCCACCACGTGCATCCAGAATGTTTGACAGTAAAAATACGGAACTGCAAAATGAGACTAAACATTGGCAACTTCGTAGTTCAACTACGGCTCTCTACATACTTGTATTGCTCGCGTTGAAGGGAAGGATCTCGCTGATGTTCGCGAACAGTTCGTCGTCGTCTGTTTGCCATCTATTTGCATACTGCTCTTGCGAACATGTTCGCGAAACACAGTTCTCGGAAAAGTTTACACTAAAGCTCTTACGAACACAGCGAGCAGTGGCAAATGTATAAAATATTTTTGCAAGTTTTCAGAACTTCCGAGCGAGTTTGTCACCGATGGCATTCGCGAGAAAATCTCAGGGTGGTTATAAAATGTTTATGGATATCTTACGAGCGCTATTCACGAACAATGTTTCCGCGAATACGCGGTTTCAGTATTTCTGATCGATGTCTGAAAGTTCTTGTCTACGATACTCCCAGGGCCAATCGATTGTATTTTCACTTATAGAAACATCACTGTCTCCCTCGAATCCCAATATCAATTCTTCCTTCTTTTTATAGCATCGTCTGTCATTTCTATTGCTAACGTTCTTTTGATTATCTTTGATTCCGCTCCTTTTCTTTTTTTTTTTACAATTTTACTAAGGAAAGCACATTCTTTGAAAGGTTAGTAATTACTGGACTGCAGATTTTAACAATAAAAGCGCGACGAGGCAAACAAACTTCCGCTTAAGTATAATATTCTGTGGTTCCATCTTATCTAAAATTTCCAACTGCAACCAGATTGCAGATATAAAAATATATAAAATATTCAAACTAGAATACCCACTCGTTACAACAGTCGACGCGCAAAACAAACTTTTAATTAAAATCCCGTCTTTTCAATTGCGTGAATTGAAACTATGAATTCCTACAAGCATTTTTAAATACTTTATATCCTTTTGCGTACTCTGTGCACTTCTCTGTGCATTCAGATTCACCATAAATGCGTGCTAGCAATTCCCCTTGGAATATCCCAGAACGCGGAAATTTTTCCAAGTCCCAATTTTCATCAGACTAAAACGTACAACACCGAGGAAATATTGCCGAGAAGAAACACGCGTGGGACAATAAGTTATTTCCTCGACGACCCGTTGTTTGGTAATTTGCAGACATTACGTAGAAGCAGAACGTATATCGATACTGGCAATCTCTTTCGACAAGTTGATCAACGAAAACTCGAGGTGAAAGCTTGTCGAACGTCGTAACTGATCCGCGAACGTGTCTCGAGCAATCAGGCCAGCAAGACTAAACATTCGTAGCAGGTTAAGACTAATTACACGGATCTAATGCGATCGAGTGGTGCATCGAATTATGGTTATCAAGAGGAAATCAAGCCTAATTACTCGGATTCCCCGTTACATGGCCGCGAATATTCGATCAAAATCCTCTTACACAATTTAATCTAATATCACTCGGATGAAATTTTCGTGATGAAATGAACGAAATTTGAGAAATTGCAAACTACTCGACTATCCTGTTTAAAGCGAAATTGAAGATTGATAATATTCATATTTTGGTATAATTTCTCGACATTATTTTCTTCGGTTTAATAAAATGTCCGTCATATCACATAATTAGCAGGAAAACCGTATTTAACGCGACGAAGCTTATTCCTCCAGACAATAATCCGGTTAATTTGATTGACTTTCATTTGACGATAAATCAATAACTGATTCCGCCGAATTGTTGTTAGTTTCGCCTGTGATTACCTCTGATTACCTCGTCATCGTTAGCATTGTCAGATTAAAAAGGGGTTTAAAAAAAGGACGAGAATCGTTTTTGTAAAAATTATGAAAAGTTCCAACATTCCCTTTGAGAAAGGGAAGTTCTCCAATTTACGGGTAAATATAATCGTGCGAGAAGACTAGAAATCAGTCTCGCCCGGCACGTTCAGACAATATCTGTATCGCGGAGAGCTCGCACCGTTCGAAATTAATTAAAACGCGTAAAAATGGTTCAAGGCTCGCGATTTAAAATAACCTTCCAATTGTCGTTTCCATCTCATATAGAGATGCCTGGGAGCTCCCTTTCCTCGGGTATTCGATAGAAATTCCCATTGACATTCCATAACAAGCTTGGTACACCTTTAAGAGGACCTCGTCGCCTAATAGAATGAAAGACAGCGCCGCTTTGTGCCCGATGGAAGTTTCCGGGGAAACTCGCGATTCGATTGAAGGGAGGGGGAAGATTGAAGGATGGCTGAAGTAGAAGGCACTGGAATAGAGTTTCCGGTTCCGATTCTGAAAATGACGAGTTGCTGCTGCACGTGCTTCGTGCGCGCAGCTGGAATCTTCCGTCTGTTGGGAAATTCGCCAAGGTTCATTAGCCCACTCAATTTCAACGAAGACTTTTTGAAAGCGTAGCCGTGGCAGCCGCTTGTTACAATAGTCGCGTTCGATATCGTTCATCGTCGACTGTTGCGCGGACGTCGGGCCTCCTCTAGTTTCATCCCTACAGCGATTAAAGAATATACTGGCTCGTGAGCTTGTCGCAGAAAACTTTCGTGAATAGATATACAATCTCCGTTCTATAGTACATTCTGACGTTTCATTAACACTGTAATAGGAGACAAGAGCGTTACGATTGTATTGGTAAAATTCGATACCAACCTGGAAATGTATACAGAAGTTATGAGACAGATATTGCAAACGGGAGTTTTGTAAAAGATCAGCGTATATTAACGTGACGAATAAGTGTAACGATAATAGATCGTTGCTACTCAAATACTTTTATGGTCTCTCTGTAAAATACTTGTCATTTCTGTGCATGTAAAATTTGGCCAATGTAATCACGATAGTTGTATGCAGTGAATGTTAACGAACTTTCATATAATACAGGTAATATGTTCGTAAACGTGTGCGAATAACTTTCGTGAATCACTTTAATTGTAATTATTTCATCTTCGATACGTCAAGATACACACAAAGACACACTCCCCCCCCCCAAAAAAAAAACGGAAAGAGAAAGATAAACCAACGTTGCAACGTGCAAGGAAAAGCAAATATCGAGATAAGCAAGAGGATCTCCCGGGGAAGCTGTTTTTCGCCGCTATCTTAGAAATGGTGGGCGCTAATAGAATTCTAGAAGCTGTTGGACGCCCATTCAGGTAGTTGATGGCCTCCCATTGAATCGTAACTTCTTTAAAAAGCCCGGTAACCGTGGTTCCCTTTCCCCCCTTCAGCGGAGTTAAGGATCTCTCGAAGACGAGTTTCGCCGAAGCAATGACGCACGAATTTATCGAATCAACGCGACTGAATCCACTCACGAGCGAATATAACCAAATAGGCTGGGGCCAATGAACTTGCGCTCTAGACGCAAACGAATGACGAGAACTCGGTGGTTCAAAGCAAACGGGCACGCCGTGAAACGGAGCATTTGACACAAGGTGTTAACACGTGTACAACTTGCCCGACATACCGACGAAGTCTGTCGGGTGTACACGCAGGCCGCAAAGTGCATGCGGCGCGCTGCAATGCAATATCTCAGCGAAGACTCGAGGAATGCGCGCCGCGATCCCGGAGAACGCATATTATTTCGAATCTCGGCGTTTGGCTATCGTGGAAGAAAGGACGTTGACGTTCGAGGCTCCTACTTTACGTGTATGTAAATGTACGTGTGGCAAACAAGTTTCGATGTGATTTTTCATACACGGATATTTTTGCTACAGACGTTCAAGCTTCAACTGTCATATAGTTTCAACAACTACCAGAAACAAGAAACTAGAAGATGATGAAACGTCGTTTACACACCAATTACAACAAAAATACCAAGCAAATTTATAACAAGTGCTAGTTGTCAGATTTTCAATCAGAAGAAGATCAATAACTGCGCGAAATATGACGAGACGGAGAAGAAATTAAACAGATTAATTAAAACTGATACGGTGAGAAGCGTGTGGCATTCCTCCGCTCTATCTCTCCAATTCAGTAATATTTTCCGGAAACCGTCAATCTCCCCCCGCAGAGTTTAAGACATCCTCCTTCCCTCAGCCGCCCTTCCCCCGTCCCGGACCTCAAAGTTTTCATTAATTACTCGAGCCGGTTAATTACGGAATTCCTTTCCGGTGTACATCGGCACGGAGCATCTCCGGCGCGCCAGTAACCGGCGAGCCAGTCCGCCGAGATTTCTCCCCCCGGACTAAATTTTTCCCATGCGTTGACACCATTAAACACCGTGAAAATAAATCAGCCTGACCCGTAAATTTCCGCAGTTTATCACGTTCTTTTTACGCGGCGGTATTAAAACGGGACCTCTCTGGTTCTTCTTCTTTCTGTTTTTTTTTTCTTTTTCCTCTATTTCTCTCGTCGTCGCGAGGTTCGGAGGTTGATTTCGAAATTCCTGCGGCTCCCTCCATTTGAGAAAGCGAAACGGAACGGGAAGAGCGAAAGTGTCTCTCGGGTGATCGTCTTTTTCACGTGTCGCGCTCGTTCCTCTCGCGACGAACGAACGCGGGGAAAGGACGCGAGAACGGAACCGAGGAAAAACGTACGAGAGAACGTTAAACACGAGACGACCACTCTGGAAATCATCGTACAGCGAGAAAGTGGTTTAGAAGGGGTCAAGGGGTGCTTCCGCGCCGCTTGCTCCAGTTAAGTCAAACTGCTGACTGTACCGGGTGACGATCCGACAGATGCTTCTACACCGTCGAAAGCTCTCGTTTCTCCGCCACTCGGCGGAGCCTCCTGCTTCCTTGGACGATTCTTGGTCAAACCCGAAAGAAATCTGTCTTTGAAACGATCCTCCTTCGAGAAGGAGAGCGAGTGCACCCCGTTTGAGAAACGTAAACGTACACTTTGGGGAGAGGGTGCAGGGGAGGGGGGACGGGTGGCGAATGATAATAGAGAGAAAGTGCAGGTCAAGGAGCACTCTCAGGAGGTCCTCTCGAGGGCCGGAGTGCAACTCGCCGCACACTGAAACCACCCTTTCGATCCTGTTTCCTTCGTCCGGCCACCAACTTACTTCCAAAGCAAGTGTTCGATAATTCCTTGACCAGCGTCTGTTTGCGCCACGCCTCGAACGTACCGACAGAAATTAATGGTATACACAAGCTTGGAGTTGTTGGAAATTTGTTGTACGTATTGTTGCGAAGTAGAGCGGCGACATTGACTGGCTCTTCAGATGATTGGTTCATTAGATCAGTGGACACATGAAAGCAAAAAGTCAATTATCATCGGTCGAACGATCACATTAATTGCTGAAAATTGTGTACATAACGTAGGACCAAACTTTTGGGATACGTAATTGTTTTCCTCTCGAAATTTGCGCTTTGTGAAGCGGATGAAATTCCCCTGTTTTTCGATTTTATTACCTGCTGTATGAGACTGAAAAAAAAAAGAAGCTTCTAAACCAAAACGTATCGTATGGTAAACTAATTTATCAATTATTTACAACTTTTTTCTAACCATATAACATACCTATTTCTAAAGTTTCGTATTTTCTGAATTTCCCTTGCGAGCACTTCATTTGTCCCTATATGTAATATCCCGACACGACTATAATTCCAACAGTTCGATTCCGCCAGTCGTCCGACAGAAGAGAATCGACTTGAAGTATTTTTCAATTCTTCCTCTCAACGACCGCTAGGATTAATTTCCTTCAGGCATCCGGCGCCTGCCTTGCGTTGGTACGAGAGCGTAGAAGTCATAATTGATTCGACTAATTTATGAGAAGCGTCGGGGAAGAGGGGAGGATGAAGCGGATGAATTCGGTGGAGCGAAAAGAGAACGGAACGAGACAGCAGAGGGAACTGGAAGGAAAGAAGAATAAGAGAGATAGCCGAGAGACGAGAATTCCGTTATTCTCCGTTAGAGGCCTGCAGAATTCCTGAGGAACAGTTTACACGTACCGTGCGACCACAATGCGAGCCGACACCCCACGCGTAAAACTATTATTATTACTATTGGCGTCACTATTATTCCATTTCGCTCTGTTTTATCGACGTTTGTGTTTCAAGAATCATGGTGAGACGAAAAATAAAGGGAGGACAAGCATAAATCTCCGCAGGCAATGGGGAAAATGTCGTCCGTTTAAAAGCACGCTCCAATTATTCGTCGGCCGATCGCGTTCGAAAATCGGCCCGTGAGCGATTCGACCCCGAGTTGCATTCTCTCTTTCTCTCTATTCGGGTCAGCCATTCGGCCGGCAAATAAACGGTTGAAATATTCAAAGGTAATCGCCACGCGTGCGCCAGCCGTGCGCTATTAACATGCGAAAATTTATCGCAACGCGCGGCACCGGCCGAGCTGGACCGGACACCGTTAGTGGACACCGAGACCGATCGGTCTTACGAAAATGTATTGCCCGCGGCTCGTTTGTATTCGATATCACCCGACCCCTAAGCACCCTGCCAGGCGAAACTTTCCATTTGACGAAGACAAATGTGTATTTGTGTGCCGAGCAAAATTTCATTTCCAAGAGTCATTAGACCCGGGGATATTGGCATGAGGCTGCCGCTGTAACTACTTCGCAACTTTCCTACGGTCATCCAAGTTATAAATAAAGCCGTGTCGCATCGTTCTGAGAAGCCGATCAATCAACGCTGCTGCAACTTGTCGTTCAGTGAAAAAATTATATTCCTTGGATAATAAATAAAAAAAAAAAAAAAAAAAAAAAAAGAAAGGAGGAGACAATGTCGCTTCATGAGATGCGACGCAAAGTCGAGTCACGTCGAGGCGGTTAACGCATTCGCTGCCGACAACGTAGTCCTACGTATATGTCATTTTAAAGTGTTTGGCTGCTAGTAACGTAGTTCTGTGTACCCCAATGTTGTCTCTTAGTCTCTAGCTAAGTGCAGCGTAATCACGTTTCGAAATTTCCAACTAATTGCAGCTAACAAAATTCTCTTTTCATACCGTGCAGAATATATGTAAAATATCTAAGAAAGGATACTTATTATAACATTTAGTAGATGAAGCAATCAATCAATTTTTATCCTAATATTCATAAAGATGTCAAATTGTAGAGAAACCCATAGTCGAATTACTAGCTATCACGTGAAATTATTATGCAAAATTGAAATAGCTCCTTCAGCTCTGATACTTCCAGTAATATTTCCTCGATTTTTCTAACTTGCACTCGTGACATTTAATTATTTTTAATTATTTTAAACAACAAGCGGTTACGAGGGCCAAATCTTTCATATTTACTTTTATTTTAACACTGCATTTCTGCCGCCGATTTCAAAATCGTCGGTTACGAGTGTATCGAAACGAAGGAAAAAATATTAGAATAAAACGCGCAGTCGATCATACAAATCGAACAGCTCGATACGCGCAGTTGTTTGTTCCTCTGGCCGGAGCGACTTCCCATCGGATGGAAAATCAACTTAAACATGCACGCGAGACGAGTAACATGGTCAAAGGAGTAAAAAAGCTAGAATAGCTTGCACGGAGCGCGTACATTCTATTATACATGTATCTATTACACCGTGCTGACTCGGCGCGTCTGCTCCCCCGTTTCGAATTCGTTGTTGCACAGAGGAATTATTATTCGCTTATCGAGTTACATGTCTTTGGTACAACTGCTTGCGTCCTACTTTCGACAGAGAAACGGCATTCAATTCGTCGACGCGCACCGCGCCGTCCCTTTCGACCACGCGAATTCGATTATCTTTCGCTCGATCGCTCGATAATTGCGAGAGGTTGTGAAAATCTGAGACAACGAACGTTCGAAAATCAAGTAAAAAAAGATCGACAGTATGAAACGATTCGACGTCAGGCGTTCATCGACGCGTGATCGTTTAATTAATTGTTGAGCGTGATTGACTTTGGTCCGGTTAAATATCGACGGAAAATAACGTCGACGAAAATCGCGATGACGATACCTCGTTAACTTTTCTCTGTTCAAAGTGGTTGTAATTATCTCTCTTCGCCATAGGAAATGGCTAGAGAATCTACTTATCTAGCAAGCATTCCTTGCCGACGAGAGAAACCGTGGAGGATTTTTCGACAAACAACCGGAGCATTTTTCCACGAACAATGCGCGTTAATCGTTCTGTTACTGCGAGATTATTCAGATCTCTCGTGCGGATTAAGTTCTTTCTCTCTGTTTCTCTTCCTTTCAGCCAGCTTCCCTGCGTGAAATCCACGAGCGTGGCGAAATCGGGAAGGCCGGTGGAGCTCGTATATCGAAGGGACCAACACGGAAGTACAACGTTCGGCAGAAATATATGAAGGCCCGAAGAAGATTCGTCATAAATCAAACGCATCGATATTGGCGTTGGTTTAATAAACGACCGTGCACCATGAAAAAAAAAAGGAAACGTTGCTCGCCGGTATTCCCAGCGTATCTTAAAGCGGTCTCTTGTAACATGAAAAATCAGCATTATCGCTCGTTGATCAGCGCGTTTGCAAAACATTCGACGTGACAAAATGCGATGTAGTCTGCGCGATTGTTTTCAACTTCGTTGTTCGACAAGTTCATTCCCTCCTTCTCCCCGTCTCTCCCTCTGTGTCTCCCTCTCTATCTCTGAGGGAAGAAAAACGAGAAATTTCGGTGATTAACGCGAATAATATTCATCGATCGACGATTATGCATGGACGTAACAACGGCGCAACAGAGCGTAGGAAAAGTTGTGCGAAAGGGGGGGAAAAAAGCAGTCACTGAATAGCAAAGTAGTTCGCAGACAGCGAGGAAACTCGTTTGAAAACTCGCAAAATGATTGCCAGCCTAAGTCTGATGCAATTTGCATGTGCAGTGTATTTCTGCAACGTCCTCTCACGTTAATTTCCACTACAATACTACATAGCTTTCAATATATTCTAGCATATATAATATATATCGCAACTTCGGCTTTCAACTGCAACTGCACCGACCAGTTCCTACCAGGAACCGATTTTCCGACGATTAAGTACATTACCCGTAATGACGGTCCAAGGGTTCAAAGGATGCTGCTTCGCCGTCCTAACCAGCGACCAGAAGTGGGGAATGCGCTATTCTCTCGAGGGTACAATCGACAAAACGATTCTCGCGGAATTCACCAACGACCCCGTCTCGCAGAACTCTAGCCAACAGTCAACGGTGTAGGTTTAAAAATCAATGACTAATCTGTCGTGCGTGTCGTCCTCCAAACGAGAGCAAACAGATGATACACGCGATCGAAGATCGAACGCCGATCAATCACTATACGTCACCCTTTCCAATGAAACGAGTACGTGTGCTGCGAGTTATAGACACACTGCGACGCAAAAGCTACGTTTGCTTACCAAGTTACACGCGTCGGGACCTCCGCATCGCGCACCATTGTTCCGCCAGTCGTCGCTGGATCACCTACTATCGCACGGTAACATACTCCGGGCTTATACGGCGAACGCGAGAGAAGTTACGCGTCAAAGGCGATGTTCTCACTCGGTCCCGCGACTCCTTCGCAATTCTCAACACCCCCGCCGTTGCTCCTTTCTGATTCCGAGACTCGATCGACTCTCGACGAGAGATTCGAAAGTCCTCCGAACGGAACGTTCGATGACGTACGACGACCGGATATCGAGAGAGGCGAGCTCAAAGGCGAGGCGTACAATGAGGTACAAACGCGGATAAAACGACACACCTCTGTGCCAGCGACGACAGAGAGTAGATGCGGACCGCGGAAGGGAGGCTGCGAAACTGAGATGAAACCACGGCGCAACCCCGGTGCGCGCGCGCACCAAAACCACCCCCGGAATACACGGAAGCTGCCCGGCCGAACGAACACTACTCCCCTCCTCGCCCGTCCCCGCTTACTTCTCTCTCCAGGACTACGACGACGAGGACGACGATGCTCCCGCTTCCATTTTTCCTCTGTCCCGCTCCTTTGTCCTGCCTGTCTCTCCCCTGTCCTCTTCTCTATCTGCCATTTGACCGCGAAACATCTCCCCTCCCCTCCCCTCCCCCCATCCCCCGTACGATTTTCCGAGTAGGATTTTTCTCCGTTACTATCAATCGAGGTGTCCGTTTGTAACTCTGACAATTTTGCGTTACACTTGTCGTTTCTTTTCGCCGCGCACTCGACTTATCGATTCGCCAATTAGGAAGTGCTCGAGAGAACGGAACGAGTCGAAGTCAATTGGTGAGTGTAGTTGGATCGAGAATTGACCCAAAGTTATTTCTCGCAGGTCCTCTGTTTGTAAATTTTCACGAATAACTGTAAGAGGAGGAAAATAACGAAAGATTAGCTCGCATAGATGTTAAATGCTCGTGTAACGAGAAAATCCGACGTGACCCGTATCCCGAGTGTTTGCAATTACGATTTGATACTTCGGATTCGCGCACAATGCCTGATTCGTAAAGAGAGGAGGGGAGGGGGGGAAAGAATAATACAACAAACTGGAGGCTTTTCGGACCAGTGAAATTCACGGGATTAGAGCTCACGTGGGTAAAACTCAATGACTCGTCGATAGTGCTCGAACAATGTTGCTCATTGCAACGACTTTAATTGGCAATTACGAGACCCCGTTGGCAAACCTGTGCTTTTTTACATTCGGTTAATCGAATCCCTCTGCCTACTTCCAATTACCCTCGATCCTCGCGCGTTCCCCGAATTCGCGTTAAATCGCTGGCCGACCAACACCAACGTGTACTTTCTTGTACATCGTTTCGAAAGAACGATTAGAAACGTCCAGCATATGTTACACATGGCGCACGTGCGACTAAATTCCCTGTGAAAACTAGAAATTAAATAATTTGCAGTAATTCTCTATGAGAATTTAAATTAACCTGTATACTACTATGTGTGCGTGTCTTTTTCTACATTATACACGTCTCTTAATATGTCTTTAATGTATATTTTTTTTTTGTTTATGGAATTGTTCCCGAATGTTACATGTTACAAAACATGTTCCTGTTTTTCTTTCGGCGCGTAAAATATGTACGTAGAAGCTGACACTAGGTAATTTCTCGTAGAAAGACAAGAAAATAATATGGAACATATTTTCTCATTTCAAAGCTTATTTTTGAGATGACAAAGTTAATACATGTACGTATTACAACTTGTATATTTCCAGTCAGTAATATTCAAGTAATATTCAACAAGGCATTTGATGAAAATATTTCATTTCGTATTTTCGAATTATTTTCACATTTTCGATTATTCATTTCTGAAATAACCAACTTCAAGTGTACTTGATAAATTTTCCATTTTTTATTCCATTTATTTATAAATCTCGATTCTCACTGCACTCCAAAATTTCATTCCACATTTAATCTTCATTTTCTCACGAGAAATCGCCTCATACACATTCTTGTATACTATATTTCTATTTTCCTAAACAACAGGAGAGTATCGGAGACGTGTCACGAGCTTCGTATGAAGTTTTATTTTCTATTTTCGGTGTATATCGTATAAAACGGCGTGTATAAGATTGAATAATCTTAGCGTTACATCTTTTCGCAATTTAAGGAGCACAGGAAGTTTGGACGTTAGATGGAAGCTGAGGAAAAGGCCGCGGCGTACACAAGAAGGCTTCTCCGAGAAGAAATCTTGCCGAAGCCCTGTACCAGGGATCCTTAATAAAAATGTACGGTCACGGAGTGTAGCCGTAGGTGGTGAAGATTGATGAAAGTATAGAAAGGGAGGGTGGTCTGTGTGCGTTGCGAGGAGATTTTACTTTCGTCGAATTTGCCAAAATCAGTCGACGTTAACCCACGTCGCTAGCGGGGAATTCCAAGCAGCCTGCGGTTTCCCTTAATTAACGAAGAGCCCGAACGAAAAGTGGCAGGGGCTGAACGAACGCAATCGTTTCCAGACGTTAAATTAAAATTTAAAGCGACGCCCCAGTTGCTCGTGTACCTGCACATTTATCGAATTTTACGAGGGCTTCTGTCTCTGTCTCTGTCTCTCTGTCTCTCTCTCTCTCTCTCTCTGTAATCATTATATACCTACGAGTCAACGTCGAGAGGCACTCTCGAAGCGTGAAGTAACCCTGTTGTCTGCGAGAATTAAGTTTCCATCGAGAGTTTCATCGAAAAGCCGAACAAGCGACAAAGCTCGATACATACTACCAGCGTATTCTAAATATCATCCAGGGGAAACATTTATTTGACGGTTGCAAAAGCACCGGAGAAGTCGTGTCGCGAGCTATTCACTCGCGCGCCTCAACAGCTCGAAAATGTCGGCCAAGTGTCAGAATCGATGAGCGTGTATCTTAAACGCAACGTATCCGAAACAAGAGCGTCTGCATCGAACGATCCTACACGATGAAACATAAAACGCGTTTCCACCTAGACAAATTTCCAACGACTTGCGCCGCCTTGAGAAATGAAAAATTCACTCCCCTCCTTTCCCCTCCCCTCCCGCCGCCGCGAGCATCTAACTACTATCACGAAGGAAATTATTCGCGCGACTTGGCCACGCAGTTTCTTCCAATACTTTCGTCCATTTCCGGAGATTCTAACAGGGCGTTGCCGTAATTACACAGCCTTCTATTCAGAGTCGCCTCGAGCGTGTCCCAAGATGGCAATTCGTCTCCATTCTTCGACTCGGAGTGGTCCAACTTCCTTCGAGCGTCCTGCGTGCTCCACGTCGGCGACTCCTCTCGGCTGATCATCTCGTCGAATTTATTTTTCTCGATATTACCGTCAGCGAGCAGGCTGGAGCCAGCCGGCGAACTTCCTGAAATTGAAAAAATCGATCGCCGTATTGTTTGCACGGTGTTACCAGATTCCGTTCAGGCGAAAAAAAAAAGAAAAAAAAAAGAAAGAAAGAACGAGCCTCGCGCCGCTGGTAAATTGTGCGCCACGCTCGTATTAAGCAATCGAAAGCAAACGAGGTGAGTGTAAATGAAATGGGATACCGTGGGAGTCGGGAGATAAAATAATTGATTTTATAAAAAGACGATAAACGGATTGATCGTTGCAACGTAAACACGATGGCTGGCGGAAGTATTTTGATCACTTGCAGAAATTTTTCGTGAATATATTATGTCGTCAGCAAACCTTCAAATAAATCAATTATTTAATAACGATAGTGTTGAGTCTCATAGGTCAGCGATAAAGAAATTTTATAAAACACAGGTTCTTTCCCTCTGATCCGATTAGCAGAATTTCTCCACAAGCAGATTTATTTAACCAACTCTCGCATCCAACTTTTTCTTTTACGTTGCTTCTCTTACGTCGTTCAAGAATAACATGCTTGGGCTGCTAAATTAGTCTAATTACGAGGATAATTTAATATCATTAAAGACCAACGTTGCATTAAAGCAATATTTCATTTCCGATCCTTTTCAACCAATTTATATTATTAAATTCTATTTGTGACTATAAAAGATAGATTTATAATACTTTTTCATCATGATGTCTTTATACATAATAGACTTCACAATTTTACGAAATTTCAAGATATTTATTATGATATTTATTATGATGAATTATTGCTTATTTCTGCTCCTCATATTTAATTCCTCAGTTTATTGATTTTCTATATCCGCTAATTTTCATTTCATTCATTTTTGCTTCCTCCGCAATGTTTGTCCCCTATTGTACTGTACGTCTCTGTGCCAAGGAATCGTTATCCCGTATAAATAAATCAATACAATTAAAATTAATATATACGCGAAACGTTCCTATGGACAAATAAAATAACCTTTGACAGCGTCCCATATTGGGGCGCGGTATCTCCGGAGGCTGATCGTTCCGGCGATAGAATCGATCGAGGAATTCCAAGAGGACAGCGAGTTCGAGTCCCAGACGTTGCACGGACGTCGTCTTCTCAACGCGTTACGCCTCAGAGTGTCGTGCATCTCCTGTATCTCTTTCTCCAGCTGCCTCTGGTGCTCCGCGATGATTCGCCGCTCGCGAATTCCTGGCGATGATTGCACCGGCGAATCCAGCAGATTCGACTCCGGTCTGCGGCGAACAAAAGCGAATCCATTATGCATCGGCCAGAGGGAACCGCGCCTCCGTTAACGACTCTTTAAAAGCAAGCATCTCTTCTTAGAGAAACCGTACCTCGGCCTGTACACTTGCCTCGGTGAATTGGACGTGTACGCGCAGGTGGTCTTCCTCGAGCGACGAGAGGATTCTCTGGCCGCGCGTTGCACCATGTCCAACACGACCACTTGCTCCTCCCGCGGCAGAAGAGCGGCGATTTCTTGCAGGACCTACACAGCAAAAAGTTTCCTCGTTTATGACTTTACATCCGATCTGTGATTTAACTCTGCACGTCCTCCGCGGCATCTGAAGGAACAGGATGGTTCCTCCGGGGTAGACAAAAAGAAAAAAGTATCCAACTCGCGAGGAAAAGTAAAAAAAAAAAAAAAAGAAAGAAAATTTGAAACTTCGCGCAAATGTAGTTCACGTGATGCTAATAACGGAACAAGTTCTTGTTCCCACTGTAAAACAATCCTAGAGATGAAAACACCACTTCAAAGAAACACCTCTTGCAATTTCTGTTTTGTTTCTCCTAATTGTAACGAAGCGTTAGAGAAGTTTTCGTTCCACCATTTTGCTTTTTTCTGCCTTCCATTTTTCTGAAACTGATTCAAACGTGTATTATGGCTTAATTTGACGATATCGAAACACCTGTTTCAATTCTGAGAATCCCCGGATATTATGAATGGGTGATTTTTAGTATGACAGAGATACTATCGATTGGACTTCTTCGCTTTATTGATGTGAACGCTGACGTTTGCAGAAAAATTAAAAATTATTATACAATATTGTTGCAGGGTAGTTCCATAGTTCCAGCATCACCTAAACTACGTATTATTCTTTTTCATTTCCAGAATACTATGTACGGGGAAGCTGCTTCTTTTTTTTTTTTTTTTTTTTTTTTTTTCATTTAACTCTGCCTCTGCATTGGAATTCCTCTGGTAATTCCAATACTGCTGAAGTTCCCCTTTATATTCGAATGGGAGGAAGAGGACTCGTAAGATCTGGTTCGGCAGCGGTAGCTAGGATTAAACTTAGTTTCGAAGCGCAAAACGCATTTTCCATAAGCATAAGGGGGGGACGGGGGTCGGTGCCGGTGAATCGGGCTGTCGCTCTTTAAGTAGAAAGTTAGTTGGCACATGGAGGACGGAGACGAGGAGCCAGGAGCCAAGAGCTCCTCTGGTGAGCAGAGCGCGCGAGGGCGCTCCGGCAAAGTAAATACGTGTCCACTTTTTCCCTTTTTATTCGTCTTCAGTGGCTCTGGAAATACACACATCTGGAGTGCCAAGAA
>CAJDYZ010009549.1:11069-24049 GCA_903986555.1 Heterotrigona itama | reverse complement strand
GATTAGTCTAACGTCCACCGAACGCGTGAGAACTCGCTGACACCTATTAGATTTGCTTTAACACGATTCTCCAAGACCCACGAATACTGATACGTTTAGAGTCCTCCGGAGACTCGCTAACCTTTAGGAAAGTCTCTCTGATCCCGAGGCGAAATCTTGTCGAAAAAATAGGCAGAGATAGGGGAGCCAGAAGCAACGATTCGCGTAAAGGATAGTAAAATAAAATCGCCGGCCATCGTGAGTGCTGGATCGTGTCCTCTCATTTACATGACTTTCATTCATCCGTCTCTGGACGAACAAAGTGCCTTCTGTCTAATTATCCCTCCGGGTCCGATCGAAAGTTCACCGGGCAAAATTAGACTGTCCAAGACGTACTAAATTGCTATTTTGATAGATTGACGTATAACACAAAAAATTTATATAGGATAAAATTGAACTTCAATCTGTAATTATAACGCGAAATTCTAGAGCAATTTGAACTATCGTTCATAATTGTCTAGACGTTTTCGTTGGCTAAAATAGAATTCTCAATCTGATTTATAATTCAAATTGAAGAATCTGAAGATATCGAAAGAATTTATATCGAGTAAAAGAAAAATAGCTTCACAAGAGAAGTCTGACAATTGTAAACGTATTAATTTTATTATTATTGGCTTGTAAATATCAATTTGATATTAATACTCCATCAGAAGGAATAAAATCCTTGGAATCTGATGTATTTATAATTTTGCAATTAGTCAAAAATGACTATACGATTGATATTTTCGGACGACAATGTGCGTTTCTTAAACCTTTCCCATTTATTTTTCAATTTCTTCAATTTTCCATTTTCATCTTCATAGACAAATGAAAATGCTAAAATTAGCATTATGTTCTAGGTGAAATTACGCTTCGATTTTAAGTTAGATATAGAACGATGTCTGCACTAGATCCATTTACCAGAACGTCTATATCCATCTTTTAATTCCTCGTCAATTTAATTTTCATCAGTACCTAATATAGGAGAAAACGTATTATTTCTCAGGGGATATTTTTATTACGATCTTCCTGTTTGCGACATCGAGGAAAGCACGAAGCTTCGGCTAATAGCGATGGGATTGATTCGATTCTCCTTCGAACATATATCGATTGGAATGGAATGTCTCGCAATCGTTTACCTATTGGATAAAAGATACTATAAACAATTATTTATCTTTTAAATATATTTATCTTTTAAATATAAGTAAAAAACTTGAAAATATAAAATCTGCAATATGATTATATTTAATTAGATGATACTTGGTGGTCTTTATACAAATTTATAAATTTTTCGAAATTTCTTTTTAATTCGAAAAAAGCAAATTTTTTAAAAGCAGATCTTTTTCAATATTATCCGCATTCTGTGCGGCCTTGCGCTTTAAAATTCCCGACAAACACATAGAAATCCGCCGTTTAGCTTCTATCTATACCACGTGCAAGATAAAGTGACTCCGATGTTAGAAGATGACGCACATAACGTGACTTCTCAACAGTCGATCGATATGAATTATTTGCGAGAGCATCGTTCCCATCGCTACCTGTACGAACACCGTTGTGGCAACAGCCTTTCTGTCGTTATTACGGTAACACGATCCTTTGAAGTAACGTCGCAGCCCGATTTTATGATCTGCCCGTAAACCGAGGTTTCACTTCGCAGTTTCTCGTCGCCGGCTTTCCCGAAGCATTAAACCGGATTTCAAACTGCCGCTCGAAAATGCAAGAAAAACGGAAGTCGTTTTGACGCGGACTAAAAAGCAGACCCGTCCGTAAAACGCGAACGTCTTTTTAGACCGGCTCTTTGATTACGCTCGTTTCAAATTTAATCTGAAACGTAGACATCCCGGACGCACACGTTTTTCTGCTCTCGTCCCTCTCGAAATTGTCCCCCCTCCCCCCCCCCCCCACCAGTCGAAATGTTAATTAACAATTACTGCTACATCTACTTCTGGCATGAAATAAACGATTTATCTGAAACTAGAAACTAGAAAGTGTCTTGAACGAAGAGAGTAGAAAAACGTCTAAAAACTAAAGGAACGGAAAGAAACACAAAGAGTTTGGTTCCTCTAAGGCGACAACGCCGATTTATATAATAATACCATTTGTAATAATCGCAGTCGATATCGTAAATCGCGTGCAGCCAGGCGAAATTTAATAAAACGAACGATTCAATATACGCGTTCCATTAACGCTTATTTGCACCTCGATTAAAAGTCAATTTATATTCGTCGAAGATTTATGCGAACGAAAAGAGGAACGATACACAAGGCAGGGGCAGGTCTCTTAACGGCGACGTGTGAGCGACGTTTAATTCGCGTTGTCAAGGAAGAAGGCTCCTGTGGAGGGAGATAAACGTTCCTTCATCATACATATACATATACACGTACATATGCGTATTCTGTCACGTCGTCGCACGCGTTTAAAGCTACGCGGAACTTATTTTTTTCTCGCTTCCACCGTTACAGCCGAGATTGAAATTTCAGTGAATCCTTGCTTTCCTCCCTTTGATTTTGCCTTTTCATATTAACGACTGATTAATTCAATGGCATTCCACCAGCACGAGATTCCTAAAAATCGATTCTAATCAATACAAGCTGAGCTAGACGACGGTTGAATCAGTGTTGAAGACCTGTTTGGATAAAACAGTCTGAGACTTGCTTTCTATCCCGTTACAGTTGAAATTCCAATTCCATTCGATCCTTCGTTTCTTGCCTTCGATTCTGTCCGAATGAAAACACATCGACGGCCGATTCACCGGCAAGAAATTCATAAAGATCGGCGGTTCCAGCCAGAGTGACTGATCCTAACACGATTAATCAGCGTCGCCATTAAATCGACTGAGTCTCGATTATATAAGCGGGGGATAATGGGTGGCGCGCGCGTCACGGAAGAAGCGGATCGTCGGAAATGGCGCAACTCAAGAGAGACAGAGAGAGAGAGAGAGACATCAGCGAAGTCTGCAGTTCCTTCGAGTTTCGCGTTGATATTATTGTCGTGGAGAATCTGGCGTCGGTTCGACGTCGCGGCAACGTGTTCCCACGGCAGACGACCCTGTGAAATTACTGTCCGGGAATTGCCTTCGTGCACCGGAAATCCGTGATCGTCTAATCTAATGAAACTGCGCGAACTGTGTGTAATTAAGCTGCCTCGCGTCTGCTGCGCACGGAATGAAAGCCGAACCGAAACTCCAAACTGAGCAAACAGTGGAACGCGAAGGACCGTGGAACGCAAGTTTCACCGCGGAAATTACTCTGGCAAATAATCGGCCGTCGAACCTGGACCGCGTTCGCCGTACGGATACACCCTCGGTCAAGACACTTGAAATCGTCAACCGCTCGTTTGACGCTGATTCAAGTATACACACGTCTGACTCGCTAAGGTGGCCGTACGACGATATATCCATTTGGCGACGTGAAATAAGATCGCTTAGTCTTCCTCAATGATATGCAAATTTGCTCGACTATATCTTCCACCCGTTGCATGTAGCCTGGACTGGTTTACACTGGTGCAAAAAACGTCGGGAAGTAAGTAGAACGGGAGACATTGAGTTAAAGTATAAAAGAAGTAGCGAGAGTCGAGGCGATAAAATCGCGAGAATATGAGAAGGGAAGGAACATAGGGAAGTTTGATGACTTACCCGGAACTTGCCGAGGGAGATCATAGCGGAGATCAGATCGCCAGGACCTCGGTGTCGAGCTCGCAATCTGCTCATCAACGCGACATATGTCAAAGGGCTGGTATCCCTCAATTCCGCGTGTCCTGCAACCCCTAACAAAAATATTGATTTTAAGCCACGTACCGGCCACATACCTAACTTACGTAAACGCCTGTGTGATCCGATGGCCGAACATCGAGACACAGACTAGAAATTTGCCTACGTCACCCGAACAGCCGACGTTGATTTAAAACGCGAAGCCGAAACCGCTCTCGCCCGTCCTCTTTCTCTCTTTGCCGAGCAGCTTGGCTACTCTCGGTTGATCTATCGCTCGGCATTTTCAGCTCGAATTTTACGTGCTCGCTCAACGTATGATATTCTCTCGCGACGTCAATGTAAATCTTTGTCTCTTCCGCGCGTTTAGCCTCGCTCAACCAACGACACTGCTCTTCAATTTTTAATGCCGAGCACGTATATTCTATGCGCGATCACGGCTAGATAGGGCGAACGTCGAGAAAGGATTTTATTCGATAGCCTCGAAAGCTGGGTAAAAGGATTCCGGCTTCTACCGGTCCAACACGCGGATAATTTTAAGTCTCGCGAACAAAAGATCTCGGCAAGAAATGAAACACTCGCGCGCATAAATCTTTATCAAACGGAGAGAGAGAGCGAATATTTTTCTGTTTATTCCCGCGGTTTCGCAAACGAAGCTTTTTTACACGAAAAAAAAGAAACAAAATTCCGACGAGTGACATATTGGAAAAATTTTTTCGTGCCCGGTTCAACGGTATCGGCTCTTTTCCTCTCTCGCCGACGTGTAGCGATGCCAAATGCGTGCACGTACGTAGCGCGGAAATAATTAATTTCGCTCAGTGTTATTAGCCGTAAGAACTTCAGACCGATGTTTTCGAACAACCGGAGCCAGAAGTTTCACGTGAAAACGGCAGTAGACGCGGCTGCGAGTCTAATTAATTCTCTAAACTCGAACACTCTAAACTCGACCGAAATACTTTATTGCCTATTGTGTGACAAGTTTTTGTCGAGAAAAACGGTTTCTTATTGATATACGTACAATGGTTCACGGAAATAGAAATAGAAAACTTACTATAGAGGAACTCTTATATATAACTTATAAATTCAATGAAATAAACCAGTACTTGACATTTCCCAACCTTTATTCTCGACTGAAGTTCCTTGCAACTTCAATAAAGAATCAATTAACTCGCTAGTTCTGCAATGTATACTTTTTCTTCTCACGATCGTACTAACACTTCTAGCCTTGCTCCACGTGGAGAACGAGCTGAGACTCTTGTTCTCTGTAAAAGTTAAGTTGTATTTGATCGTCCTGTTCGCAGGAAGAAAAATCAGGCGCAGTGAATTCCCCGAACGTTCGATCATTTTTGTCATATTTTCTGCCCAACGCCAACCCTTTGACAGATAGTCCACGAGTCCGTTAGCAGGTGATATTTCCTCGGTTATCACAGATTTACAGAACGTCGATAACGATTGCATCTCGGACGTGTACATCTCCTGTCGCTTCTTCCAAGATATCGCGCACCAACCATATTCGTGAAAACTGTTGAAAAGATTGTTCAGATACGGACGCAGAATGGGCTCGATATACTTTCGATCATAGTCCATGCCTTGAACAATGAAAATACTCTTAGAATTGAAATAAAAAGTTCAGAATTTCATAAACTGGACTGCAGATGTTCGTGCAAATTTGAAAAGATGACATTTAATTTTCGTTTCACCTACTCGGTATTACAAACGTATTTAACTGTTGATATTTTACTACTACCATTACGTGCACTCTGTACATTCTATCCGTATCTTGAAATTTTTTCCATAAAAATACATAAACATCTGCAGTCTATTCCCAAACTGCATTATTTCCCTACCAAAGTACAACCACTGTAAAAGCATTTTGGTCATTATTGGAAAAGCTTCCAGATCCGTATTGGCTGTTTCTCTATCCCTTCTAATAATATCAATTAACAATCCGACCGAATAATCGAATTGACTGCTCGTGTTGTAATGTTTCCTGCTTTTCGACTCTTTATGACGACCACGCATTCGCAACTTGCGTTCCGCTATCGGATGACTGTGATTTTTCGCCTGTGTTAAAATTAGTTTCAACAGGAACACGAGATTCTCCACTTGTTCCGTAGTACAGTAGGACAATTCCGGGAAATTCGAGTAACTACGGTTGTCCAAGTGGTCCTGTCAATGCAGAAAGCAATTCTTTTTCATTCTAATCGACAGCTGTAACAAGCTGTAACGACATTCTGTCATGGCAATTCTACCTGTAATAAAACGTCCTTTGCTCGCAGCACTTGCTCCAAAATCATACTAAAATATTCCAATTGTTTCTGGCTATATCCGTAATCCTCATTGGGATTTCCTCTGGGCAACGTGGCAATGATGTCTCGCCATCTAACAATGAGCTCGCTCTCCATAATGTCTAAAGGTCTTGGTGCATCGCATATCATGGAGAAGGAACGATAATGAAGCGTTTCCAAGTAAAATTCTAACAATCGATAATCAGAGGCGTAAGCGTCCTCGTGATACGATATTCCGCCTTTAAAATGCAAAAATATAGTCTGCAGGCTATAAATAAATTATTAGCTGTGGAGCATTCAGGCCTCAATTTCGAAACGATTTGATATTTTTCGAAAGTTTTCCAGTATCGAATTTCATTCGAAGTGACTCGAAATGCTTGATAACTCATCGCTAGTTGTAAACTACGGATAATTGAATTCTAGCCGCGCACGATCGTACTGGTAAATTTTCAAGCGTCTTAATTAAATCTCGCTGCAATTAAATAATAAATAGTTCATAATAGTTGAACGCAGCAAGTGTGTCATGAATAAACGAGTGGTCGGTCCGGTGTGCAAAACGCGATGAAAAACGCGTGATGCGATCGAAGTGTGTCGACGAACGGCTTATGAATACGTACAAATTGCCGATGCATCCGAGGTGTAACAATAATGGTATACGTTACCATCACTAATTAAGAATTTCCATGGAAACCAGATGATCGAGCGCCGCGCGTGTCGCCAAAATATTGATCGTCGTATGAAAAATAGCAGGCAAAAAGAAATCGGCGATTGGAACGTGCTTGAACGAAAACAACACCAGCTCCGCTCTTCTAACACGCCCTTTTCACTTAAACTGAATTACCTCTCACGCACTGTAGCATCACGTTGCAACGCGGATGAAAGTAACACCTTAGGCTCTGGCATTTCAGAGCGGCGACCAACTCGTCCAACGCTAACAGAACATGGCATGAAAGGGTACCGGGCGCCCAGCTCGTCAGCGGATCCGGTCCTGCCCTTTCCAGGGACCATCGGTGCACAGTTCTCAGAATGTGTCTGGAAACCACTCGTAAACGATCTGGAGACGAGGAACCGTTTCTCCGCGTTACCTGAGAAAATTTCATCTAGCAGTTTTACACTACGAATTTTTACGTGTCTGTGACGGAATTTAAAGATGCAAAAATATACATTGAATACGAACATATGTAATTATGGCAAATTCAAGAATGCAAAAATATGCAAAATTCAAACGTCAATACGCAAGGAAATATATCAAGCTTGGCAATATCTATTACGACTACAACATAATCTGATAATCTGTTATATTATTACTCTATCTAAGAACGTCACATTTTGAATTCGTCTGAATACCCGCAACTACGAACAATCATCACTGAAACAAGAATTGCGATCGATAAAGCGAAACGAAACTAATCCAGGAGTAAAGCAGGAAAAGAAAAGGAACTTTAAAAATATCGATTCAACTTTTCTCATTACGTATTCATCGATGCTGCGCGTTCGATTACCGCAGCTTCGAGAGAGCAGATAAATTATTATCGGATCTATAAATTATTGACAACGTTTTTATTAAATAGCTGAGAACGTGATGGCGTGGCCCGAGAGAATAACCCCAGTCCCAACTTCAACACCAACAGGGTGGACTCTGTATCGTGAAAAGATAAGTAAGAGGGGAAAAACGAGAGTGGTTCACGTCGGAGAAGAAATGATTCGCATTTCAGAAATAGGCCAAAAACTCGGAGATCGCGTGAATGCAAGCACGGATATGATGCACGTGGCCAGACATACGTTGAATTATTGTCGTCGTACGAAGTCAGTCATTGTTCCCCTGCGAGAACGTTATGAAATGCACCTAACATTCCTATAGATGAAAATGTTAAAATAAACAGACCTCAGAATATTTCTAAGACGACTGCCGCTAGCGACGATCGCAAAGAGAAACAAATGTTACATCCGACTTGAGCCGTTCAAATATAAAATCCATCGAGAGAAAATCCAGAAGCTATTGCAAATCTGACTGGAAATCAAATTTAAAACATTACGTCTGACATCTCGTCGTGCTATATGTATAGCAAAGTAGGATTATTCGAGTCTTAATCTAATCTTCAACTTGCATAGAACAGTTGAACGTGCTGTATATTACGTAAGACACTGTCAATCTTTAATACAATTAACCTTTTTAAACGTCATATTTTAAATAAGTAACTGGCAAAGTATTTCGCAGAATCACCTTTGATCTCATTGATAAATTCAAAGTATGTCCTTCGCGCAACTGGTACAAAATTTCTAGAAGCACAGATTCAGTGAGGACTGGTACACTGTCAGCGGCATAGTGTTGACTCATAATTTTCTCGGCTGCCGGAACACGTATTCTCCAGAGAGTTGCTCGGTTTTCGCAACGTGCACCACAGTACGGACCAACGGCCACCGCGTACATGCCCTGGAACAGCGTCGACAAACAGATGACACGAAACAAACGAATCTGTCCATTTATGCAGGAATATGGAGATTGCCTAGCCAGACTCAAATCAACCTCCCTCTCGCTCCTACTCTCTTTTTTTCTCTCTCAAAAACTCCAAAACGAAAGAGTAATTCGGGCGTACATACTTGGAAAAACTCAATTGCCTCTCCTTTTCCATTAACGCATCAATCGTACAAAATAGCGCCAAAATAGCAAACGAGTTAATCCATTTAAATGGTTACTAACTCTGTTATGTTAGCGGAATGAAAAGGGGAGAGCCGCGCGTGATGAAACGATATGCCAGTCCTCTCGTTCGTAATTTAATTTGCCAACGAATTGGTTGAATCGCTAATAATTTTAGCCAAATCAAGGATTTACTTTGCAGGTACTTCGTGCAAATCGATGTTTCAAGCAATTCTTGTTTCGACGATATGCGAAACAAGTATATGCGTATCGTCGTCGTTTGCACGAACCATGCACTCAACAACGCGTCACGGTACCACGGAGAACCGATAGATCGTTAGAGTGCAGCCAGGAATAATAAAAGGCCGCGTTCGCATCGCTTATTGCGGGAAACGCAATGCTTATCTCGGCACATGAGCTCCGATGAAAAGTGTGAAACAGAATTTGACGAGAGCTCTCGAGAATTTTCGCGTGGAAGGTAATTCCAATGCCGCATATTGGAAACAAGTGCACTCGAAGCACGTTTTTTATTGCTGTATTCTCCGACTGGTGAAAACGTATATTTTTTTTTTTTTTTTTTTGTTTATTCTGTCTTCCTTTTCGGAAGTTTTATCGACGGTTGGAGCTTCGTGAAATGGAGAACTTTTCAGAATCGTTTATCTACAAACGATACAATGAGGATCAATGCTCTAATTACATGACGCATGCGTAAAACACGAGTCAATAAACTTCACTTTTCGATACTTTTGTATTCGCGAAATGGAGCGGAACAAGTGCCGACCGCGTGATAACAAGTCCGAAACTCAATGAACGTGGCAGGTCGTGATCAATCGATAATAAAAACATAAAAATAAGATTAAATAGTACGCTAATTGATATCGTATCGCTTGATTGTCTTTTCCTTTTCTTGATGTTATATATACTAACACTTTGAGCTGCAGTATAGTGAAGAAGAGCGTCACAATGATAGAGTGATATTCGTTGAGGATAGTCGGTTAAACTGGGCCATGACGACACTCCAATACCGATTAGTAGTCTGACTTCAACTTCGTGAGCTTTAAATCCATCCAACCCGATTCTAAGCAGTATACCACTAGAATCTTCGATCATGGCCACTCGATGATTTCTCGGTTCCGGTAACGATCCATCCGAAACAACGGCTGCAAACGATTATACGATTCCGTTATTATCTGGGCTACATTGTTAAAAATCGCATCGTTAGCTGCGGTTATTATTTCACACAATGAGATACAGCACAATTTGATTTATAACAGGCTTTTTAATACGGTTACACGGAAACTAGCCATACTTGCTGGGCGCTCGTTATTCTAAATCCCTTACAGTCGTTATTAAACAACTTTGCTCAAGCATCTTGTCCTGATTTATTGGACGCCCAGTATATCGAATTACCAAGTTACCTCGTGCGTCAGTTATTTAGTACAAACAGAGAGAATAACAGGGAATCGAGAATAGAAGAGACGATGAAAAGAAAGCAAACGAATCGTCGAGAAAAACTTGGGAACACACGTGAAACCGAAACTGTTGTTGATAAGAAAGGCACGAAATGCATGAAATGAGGAAATGAAGTGGATGATAACGAAACGGTGGAAATTTTATTTTTGCTTGCGATTGCAAGTGGCTTTTGTCTACTACAGAGACAAACAAACGCGCGGCAATGTTTCAAGACGGAACGTCTCAAAGCTTGAAAGTTATCTGTGGAGAAAATTTATCGCGCATTTCTATCGTCCTTAATTAACGGAACCGTTTAAATTTCCTGATAATTTGAAACGTTACCTGGCCCGTAGAATATTCGACTGTGGTCTGGTTGCTTCAGTATTTTGTCGAGAGTTTCAGCATCGACAACTTGGCCAGGTGAGATTTCACAATTTCTATCATCTGCCGGGTCACCAACAGCGTCTGAAACAGCGACTCGGCATTTTTCTCCGCTTAATTCGTTCAATTACGATTTATTTCCCAAACTAAAGAATCCGGGAGGTATACGAAATACCTTGTTTAATAGCTGTAGCCAATAAATTTGCTAATTTGGCTTTTACAAGATCCCTCCTCAATCTTCCCGCGACATCCATGTACTCTCGCCAAACTTCTGCTCCAACGTCAAGTACTTTCAACCGAATAAAGCCTGGTAGAGAAGCATCCTCTTCGACGCACACTACTGAACGTCCCTGCTCAGGACCTACACTGGAAGTCGACAATGCATCTATCCGCAGCAGATATTCGAATTTAGCTTGCTGAAAAAGAGAAAAATATCCTTTGAAAATACTGGTATTACCTCTTCGTAGAGCATTCACCAGCTTCCTAATTTGTCGTTATTATTGTAATCCCAGAAATTTCTTCATCTCTTTACCTTTATTCGCCGCGGTTCGTTTAATGAAACGAGAAACACAGATGAGAATCTTCGATCGAGGTTGGCAGCGCCTCGCATCAAGCGTTGAACCAGTCTTTCCACGATAGCTTCGATCGCAAAAACATTAGAGGAATCTACAACAAATTCGTTCGATTGAATATTCGACGGAGAAGAAACTTTGGCAGCTTACAATTTCCTCTTGAATTCAATATTTTCGATGTCTTTGCGGTCGTAGTCTTTCCATTGTTTGCCAAATCAAAGAGTAAGATTTATCGAGAAGCTCGTTAAACATTCACCATTTTGAGACTCGTCGACCAGTTTGGAGAAATACGTGTTCAGATTGTGCAGTTGATCCTTGGTGAAAGTAAGCTTCGTGGCCATTAATCGAATACCACCCTTCTTGCACGATCGTCCACTGGGTGCGCAACCCATCTTCTTCCGAAAGAAAGGCAACGAAAATTGTGATAAATTTATCGTAAATTTGGTTCGTAAAATGTTCAGAACTAATATAAAAGCAGTCATTTTAATTATCGTCATTTTCGAATTAGAAGAAGAAACGGACAAAAACTTGAAATATTCAAAGGAAAATATACAAATACCATTCCTTTTTCCGGTTTAATTGAGATTGTAATGAAAAGAAGAGAATGAAACAAAAAAGAGTGCGATATCGAAACTAAATTTTTTAGTTTCTTACTTCGTGCTTCGAATGACAATAAAATTTTCAAAAACGAATGTATCACGTATATTTCCTGTCACATCTTCATATGTGACTTGCCTTTAAGATAATCGAAAATTGTTATGTGTAAGACATTCTACAAAAATAGTGATTTCAATTCTCAGATTCTATACAGGTATACGTGTATTTCTGTCAATTTGCGACACTTGTGATAGCAACCCTCTTTGTTGTTTGACATCCTTCGTTCCAGATAAATTATCTCAAGTACCATTTAAATATAAACAGAGATTGTAATGTATACGATCATATAAAAAAATTTTTATTACACTCAAAGACAAAAAGATTCACCTTTAATACGCACGTACCTTCGGAAAGATGAAGTCACAGGTATAGATTCACGGCAAACACTGAACGAACACTATATCATGAAGCAAAGCCACCGAATGACGTTTCCATTCCATCCGGAAAGATATTGACACTCTGCAATCGTGACCATGTAAATGCACCGAATGCCAATTATTATTCAGCAGATCGGCTAACAATACCATCACAGTGTTCGGTCACCGGAATTACTTCCGATCCTGATTGTGTGCTTGACTTCCGCTCCCATGAACGTGTATCCGTTGCCTCCCTATACATTATGTTATGATTACAATGTTTCCAAACTACTTGTACGTATAGGTATCTTCCAATTCACTTTCACAAAAATTATAAATCTATAAATTATCATTAAATTATGAAAATATAAATGAAAAGTTTTATATAAATATACACAATTATTATTTTGGATTAACGGTTAATGATCAACAGGAGTATTGGCTTCTAGATGCTCAATCTTAGTATGTATAAAAAAGTAACAATTGTTACTATATCGACATAACTAGTGTCTCAGAAACATAATTAACTTGAAATTTTTGCAAAATCTGTAACTTGCAAAAGACATATAAATTAATATATGTATTATATCTCGCGACACTTATATCTTTCGTGAAACAAGCTTGTCGATAATACATTTTATAATTCTAATTATATATAATTTAAATTGAAAGTATAAAAACATTTCTAACAATTTTATTTTTATCATCAATGTGACTTTAAAATTTTGCACATCACATGTAATTCTTAAGTTCCAATAATTTTAGAAATAATTTTAACATCAAATTTTTGATACGTAGTTTGAATACATGCGATATAAACTATATAATCTGAAAGTTATAAAGATAAAATAGCATCATAGCTATGGAATATTAATTAAATATATTTAACTCTCTTTCTCTCTTCCACTTTCC
>CAJDYZ010009548.1:21839-46595 GCA_903986555.1 Heterotrigona itama | reverse complement strand
GATGATGTAACGAAAGATGTAACGAACGACAACAATAGGCAAAAATCGCTTGCCACGGAACGTATTAAATCTCTGTCTTCACACACACACACACACGCTTGTATTTTACGTCTTAAGACTAGGACGATTAGATAGTCCCAAGTCTGATTTTTTTTCGCCGCAACAAACGCAATTCGTTTCACTCTTTAAGGTCTCCACACACGTTAAAACATGCATCGACTTTTAAATTTCATACGTCATCGATGTTTCAACGTGTGCAGGGGCAGCATAAAAAAGAAATTCTGTACATACAATGAGAGACTTCCTTAGCTCACATTTGGCAATCCGTGAGTCGCTTATTTAAAAGTTACATTTGCTTCGGATTCTTGCTTCATCGTGAAAAGCATTCTCAATGCGGAGCGTGTACCCCCGCGTTGAGAATCGTAAGTTTGATGCTGCCTGGTAAATCAGAACGATTGCGTTCTCCACGATCACCATAACCAAACTGTCGGCGAATGAAAAAGGACATCAGCGCCGACTGTCTTCTCCCCTTTCAATTTTACACGTTGAGAATCCGCGTCGACGTCGAGGCGTTACTAGCTATCGATCCTCGATTCTGATTCCTCTTCCTTCCTCCATCTGAGAGAGAGAGAGAGAGAGAGGAGGGAGGGAGGTGAAGGGAGAGAAAAAATAATAGAAAAAGGGACGTTGGAAAGAGCAACGAGAGGTGAATTAAAGGGAAAGACCTGAAAACTGTATCAATCGTATCGCGAGGCGTTTTGCTTCGTCGGCTCGTTGCGTTTACAGCTCTCTGGAAGATAGGATCGTCAATCGTTGGAACAACGCAGACGACGGAACGAGTCGGTTTTAATCAAGTCTTGAGATTGAAATTAGCGGGAACAGACGTAGGATTCCGCGTCGTTTGGATAATTAAATTTCATCTTGACGAACTAGTCGTTTGAAGTGGAGGAAAGGCTTCTTCTCGATCCCCTCGTCACTCGAGAGGAAAACAGTGGCAACGTGTCTGAGGAGACTTTCAATCTCGCGATGTCGAACTTTCGAGCTAATTATCTCGCGGCAAACAAGCCGCCGAATGTGCTTCCGTCGTTCGCGAATGGTTGAGTTGCTATCGAGGAGATGGAAGATTGAGAGATTAAAATTGAATAAGAGAATAATTGTCTGTGACCGGCTTCCCTAAACTAACAGTGCTCTCTTTCCATCTGTCGTGCAGTCTCCCTTCGAACCGTAACGCGTACATCAACACATTTCCAGACCCACGTCATCAGTTCTGTGTACCACGTGCGCCAGCCACAAATCTCAAGTGCGAGCTGTCCTCCGTAAATCAATTAGCACGCGTGTTTCAACGTCTCGGGAATCGTCCTTCAACGGTACTCACGATCGATCGCGCGTCAACTGCGTCTCGCGAGTCTGCCTCGTTGAATGGACGAAAATCGTGTGTAGGCAACTGTCGCAACTTCGGTGAACTTTAGTCGCAGTTCAATGCCAGTCAACTGTGCGAGCTTGCGGGAGAGAAGTTTGACACTATCTGAACCATCTGCCTCGGTGAAAGATAGCAAAGTTGACTGATACGAATTGGTCGAAACTTCTGTAGAAATCAAACGCTATCCGTCCCACCTTCTTTTTATAATTCAATGACAATTTCGTCTGAAAAGATAAATATAGAGATTTTTTTTTTTTATAGGATTGTTTCGCGGTTGGCTAGCTTTTGATTGACAAACTGCAACGCGACCAGACACCACAACACTGACTGATACGGATTGGTCGAAACTCCTGTAAAAATCAAGTGCTCTTTTTTTTTTGTGACTTTTTCTGTCATTTAATAGCGTACCATAAAACGATAATTTCACGTGAAAAGATAAATACAGCAACAAGATGGATTTTTTCGCGGTTGGATAGCATTTTATAGACACGGCGACATTGACTGATACGGATCAATTAAAAGTCTAGTGCTGGTTTTTTCCAGTTTTTTTTTTTTTTCTCCCTAATTTAATAATATCATGAAACATAAAAACGATAAATATAGTGACTAGATGGATTTTTCGGGGTTAGATAGTTGATTGCACGCGACGAGACACGACAATACTGATTGATACGGATTGGTCAAAATCTCTACTAAAAATCAAATGTTATTTTCTTTCCGGCTCTTTCTCTAACTTAATAATACCACACAAAAAAAGAATAATTTCATCTGAAAAGATAGATATAGTAACTAGATGGATTTTCCGTAATTAAATAGTTTTTACATAGGATACAATCAATTAAATTCAAATACTGCTTTTCTTTCACTGTTTTTTTCCTCTAATTTAATAATACGATAAAACAACGATTTCACCTGAAAAGATGTATAGAGTTTCTCGTAGTTGGTCGTTTTGATGACAGGGTTCAACGTGAGGATACACGGAGGACATGGATTTTGTTCAGTAAAAATCAAATGCCATAAAAGAGTAAAGGTTTCACCTGAGAAATAAACGTAGCAACAAAGATGGATTTTTTCGCAGGTAGTTGTTTCGACACAGGGTGTTCCGGAACGAACATTCATTGCTCGTTGTGAGTCAGCTAACGGCCCAGTGGAGATGCGGAAGGTTGTAGAAGCACGCGAGACGGTGAACCAGGACGTCGTGACGGCACGCTAGAAGAATTCATTCGACCAGACGTTGGTAACGGATGAGGCGAGGAAGTTTGCGCGGCAATAACTCATCGTTCACACCTTATTTACCTAGTTCGCCTCGCAGGCGAAGTCGATCGTTCTCCATCCGTACGCCTCGTCGAGTTTCGTTCGATTGAATTTGAACGGAGAGCGCCACCGTTGAAAAGGAAAGTCGACGCCGCGGCGCGACGATTGTGTGTGTACAACGTGCCAGCAGCGGGACAGGGGCAGAATAAACAGGAAATAAATCGCGTTGCAGTTCGTTGATTTCGTTCTTCGTATGAGACAGCGAACACGTGATCGTTATTTATATACGGTTATACGAGGGGAAATCGAGGTTCTTCCTGGGCGAGACACACGCCAGACGATGGTCACGGAACCATCTTTATCCTTGCGTGTGTCCTGCTGTACGTTGGGGCACGTTGACGATCGATACTCGCGCACGAAGAATGCGCTCGATAGCAACGACCCCGGGATTCTTGAGCTTAATATCGCGCGCTCGTCGGGACATTCCGCGAGTTTAGAAAGATTCTGACTTTTTTTCTTCTTCTTTTACTCGACTCTTTAGCTCTTTAGGTTGTCGTCTTGAACGATAATGCCGGCGGCAATACGGTTCGACCTCGTTGATCACGGAAGAATCCGTGAGTCGGTGAATCATCCGGACCGGAAAGATGGTGGCGTGAAAATTAATAATTGAAGAAGCCACCGCGGTCGACTGGCGCGCCATAATTTTCGCCTGACAGGTAACATAGATCACATTGCAGAAGCGAGGGAGGAAGGTAGAGTATCCCCGATAAAGCAGCTGTCGCCGACAGATAGACAGTGGTTCGCCTCCTTTCTCGTCTAATTCCCATTTCTCCGCTGTCCGGCGAGGGATTCTGTTTTCATTCCGCGACGTATAGTCGTCTTAATTTATATAGGGCTCTTTCACGTTGCAGAGCCGTTCCTCGAGCGACGGTGGCCGCGAACTTCCGAAGATTCTGGCCGTATCGATTACGAGGAGCGGGGAGGGGGGGGCAATTTCTTTTTAACGAGTTCCCGATAGCGTCTGGAGAGGGTGCGATCGAGGGAGACGCTGATTTAGCGCAAGGACCGTACGATTTCGAGAGAAACGATCCTTCGAGCCCCGTTATACCCGGCTATACGGCCCTGTAATCTCCTATCGACTGGTAATCTCGATCAACATCTTTGGATTTTTCGCCGGAGGCGGCGCGATGACGACGCGATAGAATTTTTCATCCACCGTTACTGGCCCGTTATCCGCCGGTCCGTTCGATTAATTAGAAAACTTTTCTTCCGCGCTGATCCGCGCTCGCCACTTCCTGCCTGCGAGAGAGAACTTTAAATTACCGTCCGACAGCCATCTCGGCTGCTCGTGCAACTGCCAGACGTTGTACGTACATATTGTAATTTGCTACGCGTGCTTTGGCAAGTAATTTCCAAAGTAATTTTATATGTCGCGGTGCGATAAGTCTTTCTCTAAACCCTTTAAGCGTTTATGTAGAGTGTACTCGTCGTGAAAAGATGGCATTTTTTCTGTTACAATATCGAGTAGATACTCGTCACGTGGAAAAAGAAAAATTCGCTCTTGCTGTTTATTGTGCAATATATTTTAGAATATTTCGTGGCAACAAAACAAACGAAGAAAATATGCGCTTGAAAATAACTGGGGATTGTTCGGGGAAATTTGATTTGCAATCGATACAAATAAAATGCAAAAACAAGTTAAATTTACCTCTAATCTTTTTAATTAATCATTAATGGAATAATTTTCAAAAAATTGTATCATTTTGTTATAATTTAACTCAATGTTACAGCAAGTGCATTCGCTGTATTTTCGAGTATACTCGTCATCGTTTAAAAACAAGTAAGCACACCAGTACACATTCTCAGAATAAAAAAAAAACCGCTTAATATCGATAAATATTTGACAAATATTTACCACCCCGAAAGACGAAGGCTGTTCTTTAACAACTTGACACGATTTTTCGACATACTTTTAACAATGTCCGTTCATGAGCTCCTGTATTTCAACGTCGTTGAAATCATCGAGAGGATTAAATATATACTTATTACAAAGTGTTCGCGAATAACAGAGGAGCAAACGTGCTATCGCAACCGCGCAATTCCTGATGAGAAGCATGCTTTGAACACTTTGCGAGATCGTAATTGGACGCTAAACGTGCGATTAAACGTTTGCATTCATGGTGTTTTCGCTCGGTTGCGAGAAACGTTCAACGACAGAGTTTCTGCTTTTCTCCAGTTTCAACGTTTCAGTTTCAGAGTCGACACGTCCAACTGGAAAAAGAAAAATGCGAATAATTATCAACCTGGAGGCTGATATACGAACCAGCAGTTTTCTTCACCCAAGTGTCTCCCTGCTAATGAAATAGTTTTTCTAACGTTCATCCGCCTTGTCTAAAGACGAACTCGGTGTGTATGTGTTTGTCAAACAATGTTTTCAACCTTTGCAAATTTCTCGCAACAAAATTGTGGCACTCTAACTTTTGTAATAAAGTCCTCGAATTCGCTAAGCATGATTTTCAGGTTTTCAGATCGAGCGGGATTCTTATTGCGTCATTTGTGAGAGAAGGAAACGCTTGTTTCTTCCGGATGTTGTATTTTCGAGCTTCTAAACTTACACGCGACAATCATTCGTGTATTCCAGTGCAATTTACACGGCTCCTACTTGGGAAATGTAAAATAAAATGTTTCCGACAACACATACTTTCGTACGAAAGTCGAGTGGAAATTTTCGTGGCATTATTTTTCGAAAGAAGCGCTTTGAAATGAAACGCGAATATTGTATTTCCGAGCTTCTAAACTCGCATTCGCGCGAAATTCCTATTCCAATATAATTTACGCGGCATCCACTTAGGAAATGTAAAATAGAATATGGTATCGGAATACCATATTCGTACGAAAGCCGAATGGAATTTTTATCGCATTATTTTTTGAAAAGTAACGCACGTTTCTGTTCATGCCCGAGCATTTGTATTTTCGTGTATGAAACGCGAAACTCAGTTACGTGCAACAATCGTTCACGTGAAATTCCTATTCCATAGCATAATTTACGCGACTTGGGAAATGTAAAATATAGAATGTAGCATGAATTTACACGGCTCGTAGTTGCGAGAATACAAAGTGAAATTCAGTTCAGACAACAATACTTTCGTACGTACGTAAGTCGAATGAAATTTTGATTTATTTGGAAAAAGAAGCACACTTCGAAACATATACACGTTTCCCGTGTATCGTGCTTTTTCTTCGCCTGGTGGAACTCAGTTACACGCGATAAACATTCATGCGAGACTGCTATTCCGGTATAATTTACACGGGCGAGCTTCTCAGAATTCCAGCCCTACTTAGGAAACGTAGAATAGAATGGAGTGCCGCCGCCCGTTTAGACAACAACACGTGCCACAACTTTGTAAAGCATCGCCTGGAACACCGGGTGTTCCATTCCGAGGGGCCGAAGAAGGCGACAGCCGCGATAATAAATCGTCGTTGCGCGGGATCCAATGCGCGGAACACTGGGCGCTGAGAGGCATGGATGCGCCGGAAGTGCCTCACGACGATGCATCACGACCCCCCCCCCCTCCGACGATGACCCCGAACGAGTACACGTTCCCCAACGTCAACTTGCAAATTCTTGAAAATTCAGTCGTACCGGTCGTTTGTCTTCTTTCCACGGAATTTCAACTTCTACCTACCTATTGTAAAAATGTCGCCGCGACGACCCACTTCGCGTCGTCCCTCTACGTCTTCGTCCGCGGCGACGAGTGACAATGAGATTTCACGCCGATCGATCTCGCGGTTGCGCTCGCATTATCGAAGACGGTTCAAGTTTCGAGTTTCGCCAGACAGATATCCTTTCCTCGTAAGATTCGAGCCGCGTCTCGTAAAACCGAGAGAGAAAGAGAGAGAAAGGTCAGAGATAAACAATATCGTTGCGGGGGAACTTTGAATGAAGATGGAAAGAGATCCGTGGTACAAAGGATACGTTTTATTGGACGTCGAACGTACAGCCACGCTCGAATTCTTCCGATGCGATTCGATTTGTTGCACTCGGTTTGTCCCAGTTAAACGTCGTACGAAAATGTTTCGCTGCGGACGATGTTTAGATTCGTGGTTTTGTCAAATGTGTAAATAAAAATGGAACAATAAGTTTTCCAACTGGAGATGCAAAGACTCGAACGTGATGAATTTTTTGATGAACTTTCATTTTTTCACGATCGTTCGATTATACTCTTGTTACCATGAAGCTTCGATTTTTCCAACAGCCTCGGAAATACTACAAATTTGTTGTTAATCCGTGGTAAAGCCAGGGTTTGTACGCGCATTAACGCGGCATCGAACATGCGGCGGCGGTTGCATGATTTATTGGAAAAAGCTTTCTACGTGGCGTTTGCATCGATCCCCTCGCGGATCCTGGAATAAAATATACCGTGGACATGATATATTTTCGCGCTCGCGTAAACTATTACGAATACAACTTGTGTCCATTTCGAGAAATAATCTCGTCTCTCTTTTGTCGCTCTTTCATCATCTTCGACAAATATTGTCGTCGTCTTTTGTGCGACAATGTACAGAAGGGAATATTCCCGCGTTTTAGATAGGGAAATATTTCCCGGGGAGAAGTTCGGTTGATAAAGCGTCTGGCTGACAGATTCGAATACTCGAGAAGATCATATTTTATTCATCGACGTGTGTTTGACCGTCTAGATTTATGATCCCGGGGGTGTTCAGGTTAACCGTCTGCAACTTTTTCTTTCTCTCCTGCAGGACGAGATCAGATTCAAAATAAATACACAGTGGGACCTCTACAAAATTTCTCCAATTTAAATGCCTATCAATTAACTCGCGATCATCTGCGACAAATTATTAATCTCACTGCACTTGCACGAGAGTATTCACAATGATTGAAGATATCCTGGTTCGTATATTGCAATAACGAACATTCTGCAGATACATATATTACATATCTCGCGTTTCAGTCGATGACTGTAACATTCTACATAACGGAAACATGTCGTTTCTCTCGACTCGTTCCCGCGGAATTAAACGCGAAGCAGCAGTGACTTTTACTTTATTATTTCTGTTAAACTGCCTCGTCCATTATACGAACTGTCGCGAAATAGCCGCGTTACGTTCCGTAATCGTCTCGTCGCACAAAAGCTTCGGAATCCTTTTTTTTTTTTCTCTCTCTCCGATTAATCGTACCACGGGACGGAAGAATCCGCGAAACGAGCAACAATCGCGAGCCTTCGAATTGGAGGCGAACTTCTGAGCCAAAGGCGGGCAGAGACAAAGCAAAGACAAAAGGATCGAAGCTCTGGTTGGATCGAAGGAGCGAAACACAGTGCCAAGAACGCACGCAGTTGGCTGCAACGTACGCGTGCTCGTTCCGGAACGAAGCGGAGCGTCGAAGAATGTCTTTCAGCCTCGATGGAATGTCTTTGCCCCGGCAGTTCGAAGATAAAAGGCAACTTCCCTTGGAAAAAGTTCCACCCTGGACCTCTCCCCCTTGGCGCGATCGCGCGCTAATGCCAGTTTGAACGCAGCCCCGTCCCGGCCAAACTCGGCCGGAAGTTACTTTTGCAAATTTGCAAACTAACTGATGGAAACTTCATTTCGGCCGAGTCATCTTGAGCGTGGCCGTTCCCGCACTGGAAACTGCAGCTGCTGCAATAGCGAACGAAATTCGGAAACAGAATTTGCCAAAGGGGAGGAGAAGATGCCACGCGGCCACTCCATGTGTTTCATTTAATAGTTCCTTCGCGCAGTGTAACTTGCAACAATGAACTTGGCAAATCGAGAAGCTACGAGATGATCAAGCTGAATGCGAGGACTTGACTCGAAAGTGAAATATACACGAAAGGACCTTGCTTTCCTAGTGAAGAGGTCTTGGATTTTAGAAAGTCTTCGTCGTGAAAATCTGTCGATTACGCATGAAAATTTGGTAGCACAAAATAATCTGACAATTTACTAGCTTGAATGTGAAAATTATTTCCTGAAACGAAGTATATATATATATATAAGAGAACTTTCTCTTTAAAGTAAAGTTTTGAAGTTTAGAGAGCTTGATTATGAAAATTTGGGTCACAAAATAATATTCGCTTAGTTGTGAAGATTATTTCTTCATTCAAAAACAACAAATAAACACAATAAGGAAAGAACATGTAACACCTTTCGTTTCAAAGCAAAGTCTTGGATTTCCAGGACGTATCATTTTGAAAATATCTCGATCAGATTCGAAATATATTATTCTTTAAATACAAGTGGAGCTTGAAATACACACGCGTTTCTAAAGAATCAATCCTTCGTCGATAAACCAGGCGGTATCTCGGCCATATATTTGTTCGCATTTGCATTTGGAAAAAGACACGGATGACCTCTGTGCGTTTGGCTGACGAAGCCTGGGATTTCCTATGCCGGGAATATCGTACTCAGGAATGAGATTCGCGGAAAGAAATCACCGGGGTGCACGGATAGTTAAGTTCATTCGGATGTAACCTTACGAGTTTTGAGAGACTGCTAGCAGAGATTTTCACAAACGAATTCCTATTCCCCGGCTGTGCCATTGCAAATGAAGCAAACACGCTCCCGTTACGTTTCGCTGGTTAAATCGATCGAACAATTTGATTGATACAACTTCGCCGGAATAAAATAAAGCGAAGCAGGTGGAGAAGAACCATTGAGCATTTAGATTTATCGACCGTCTCTTCTCCGAGTGCACTTCTACGCTTCATGCTGTGCCATGAATGTAGATGTAAAGCGAACGAGAAAGAGAGATAGATAGATAGATAGAGAGAGAGAGAGAGAGAGTGCAATTACCTCTCTGTTTTACGACCCCACTCGTCAATTAACTTTTTTCGTTCTTCGTGTGTCATATTTCATCGAACGCGCGTTTCGCTCGCGTTTGCTCAAACTTTGTCCTATATAGCCAATGCGCGCGGAAATAAGCGGCGCAAGAAAATTAACAGGCTGCCTTGGGGATTGCGATTACAAATATTATTCATTTGCACGGTCTTCGCAGCAAATCTCGTCCAATAATTCATAATCCCTGCTGGTTCGTATCGTATTAATGCAACGTTAAAAAAATCGTTAAGGATCGAGGAAAAATGGTAAACTGATTTTCCGCGGAGCAAACCTAACTAACCAATCGATTTCCCGAAAAAAGAAAAAAAAAAAAAAAAAACAACACGATTCGGCAAAAGGTAACAGGAAGTTATTTCCCCGGAGACGAACCGGAGCGACGAAGCAGAAGTACAAACTTGCCGATTGTTTCGCCCGGCCTTTCCTTAAATCTCCGGATCGGGCCGATATTTCCAGCGACGAGCTTTATTAAATTTACAAGTATACGCAGCCGGGTCGGTTGGAACCCGCGCAGTTATCGGAAAGTCGTTAAAATCAGGGACCGCGTCGACGCGGAAGCTACATCCATTTTATTTCTTTCTTTTTTTTTCTGTTTTTTTTTCTCTTCTTTTTTTTTTTTTTTTGTCGCTTTCGGCTGTCGAAAGAGCCGATGTATGTCGTACAACATATATATATATATATGTGTGTGTGTTCGACGAAACGCCGGCCAGACTGCAACCATTTACTCTTTGCAGTTGTCTCTCGCCGTTGCGTTGGCCCGTCGAGAGCTGTTTCGCTCGCTTATTTCAATCCAGACAGTGCCGCGGCGGTAAGAATAATGACAGCCAGTGACTCCTCGAAACTGAGGGAAACGCCGAACTGGAAATCGGAATTTATTCCTCGATCACCTCGGGCAAATTGCCCGCTGTGTTTCGGCCTCAATTATTTCTTAATTCGTGCCAGATTATTCGATAATTCGCGATTCTTGAGCCTTGGAGCCTCGGCAGCACGCTGGATTTTATTTAAACAGGACCGGTTAACTGTTGAACGAGTAACGAGCAACGACTTCGAATCATTTCACTTCCGACAAAGTTGATAAAACTTTGAAGCTTCGAAGCAGTGCGACGATATGAATCATGGAAGAGGAGGGTAGAAATATCTCGTGGTAGAACGCGAACGATGAGCGAACCTGCGACACGAGCAGAACTGTAAGTTCTTCCCCTTCCTTTTGCAAGTTCTCCTCGTAACTATTGTCGAAACGCGCAAAAAGATAACTGACTGCCGTAATCGAATAAAATGCGCAGCGTTCCGAGCGACGGGCAAAGTAGGCAAGCAGAATGAATTGCTCCCCTCGTAGCGAGACGCGTTTCACCCTGAAATTTCTCCAACATTTTCTTCCTTCTTTTATCTGTATTTTCTCGTGGCTCTGTCTTGTGAGTAGATGTATACATATATACATAGTGTACGTAGACACATCTTACAGCAACGTATTAATTAAATGATATCACGAATTTTTATCAAATTCCTTTTTCCTCATTCTATAATATCATTTGTATCAAGTCTTAACACGTAGTAGAACAAATTTCAGAAATGTGGAAATTTACTAGGTTGTGATTTTCCTACTCGTTATTGAAATCTACTGGAACGTGTAATCCTTTCCCTCACACAAAAATATCGTTTGTATTAAATCTTAACGTAATAGAACAAATTCCAGAAATGTAGAAATTTACTAGATTGTGATTTTCCTCCTCACTACTGAAATCTACTGGAACGTATAATTCTTTCGTTCGCAAAAGTATCGTTTGTATCAAATCTGAACGTAGTAGAACAAATTCCAAAAATGTAGAAATTTACTAGGTTGTGAAATCTGCTGGAACGTATAATTCTTTCGATCGCAAAAGTATCGTTTGTATCAAATCTGAACGTAGTAGAACAAATTCCAGAAATGTAGAAATTTACTAGCTTGTGATTTTCCTCCTCACTATTGAAATCTACTGGAACGTATAATTCTTTCGTTCGCAAAAATATCGTTTGTATCAAATCTTAACGTAGTAGAACAAATTCCAGAAATGTAGAAATTTACTAGATTGTGATTTTCCTCCTCACTATTGAGATCTACTGAAACGTATAATTCTTTCGTTCGCAAAAATTCGTTTGTATCACATCTTAACGTAGTAGAACAAATTCCAGAAATGTAGAAATTTACTAGCTTGTGATTTTCTTCCTCTAGTGAAATCTACCGGAACGTGTGAACCGTTAATGTAAATTGTTGATAAATATTGTTGATAAAATATATAGTATCGTTATATCGTTGATTATCGAGAAACGATCATTGACATTGAACTATGACTGATCTCTTTTCAAATCTCTTTTCAAAACGAGAGTGTCACGCGACGTTAGTTTATATTCCTCTCGAAGATCCTCCATTACATCGTCTAGAGGAAAAAAAATATTCCATTCTCTGATATAAAAGATGAATATGATCTCCACATCACGTTCAACGATGGTAACTTTCCCGGGTAAAAGAGAACTTTCTTCGGGACTGTTTTATTCTTTTCCACTTTTCTATAGTTCTCTGCCCTCCGGCCACGGAGGATCCTTAAAAAGAGCCGCGAAAACCATGTTCGACAAAGTGGAGCTGAAAATTATCGTACGCTTATAACGAAGAAGAATTTTAAAATTGTCCTTGGAGCAGGTCTGATCATTAAGGTCAGATTGTTACACGATTGTTATATAATTCAAGAATTCCAGATGTATGAATATTCGCAATTGGATTCCAAACTCGTTTAAATACATAAGGCAAAGTCTGAAAAAAAGTACATGTTCGTTGCAATATTTGAGGAGCGAGACGATATTTCTTCCTTCATCTGCAACATTCGTACATTGATCGCCCAATTATAATATATCAATTTACAATTTAATCTTTAAAGAGATTTACAACCCCGCGCCGGTGAGAGACGTTGAGGCATAACTCTTGCTGGATCTCGTATTGCATCCCGAGGACTCGAATGCTGTAACCAACGGAGAAAGAGAGAGAGAGAGAGAGAGAGAGAGAGAGAGAGAAAAAGCGAATAGATAGCTCGAGTTAATAATAAATTACGCGATCAGTGCATACACATAAATTTCGCGAGACGGTGAGTCGGTTCTCCGAACAGCTTATCCACTAAAAAATAACCGCACGCGTTCACGCGATATATTTATACGACGCACTTTGTCACCGACCCAGTAGTTACGCCATAGTTAAGCGGAGGCACGTGCACGTGCATAAAGACGACAGTGAGACCCCCTCGTTTGTCACGTTACCTGCCAGCTGAAGGAGCTCTGACAAATATCAAATGTTGCATATTCTCTTGGTCCACTCGAGTTGAGAGATTATTACTACCACCGAGTCTCTCTCTCTCATCCAGCTCTCCGCGTTGGTAATTCGTGGACATCTGATTCCGACACGCGCGCTGGAATTGTCGATCGTTCGAACACCATGACTCCGATGCGAAGAAATAAAAGAATTTCACAAGAGGATATTTACTGGCCGTGTGTCTGCACGTGGACACGGAACTACGTTTTTGATACAAGTAATTCGTGTTATATCTTCGTGTTATCTGCATGTGTGGCTTTAATTATGCAAATTGGTACGAACAAGTGGCAAGAAAGGTGAGCCGCGTACAGGAGAGTTAACATCATATAATTCAGTCACGAAATATGCCACGTCGTTCCCTCATACAGCAACCACACTTCTACAATAGGACTGCGTGATATATTGCAACACGTACAACATTAAACCATAAAATTGCATTCTGCGTATTAAATTCCAGAATCAGTTCAACTGCACTTGCCGTATGTTGGATTGAAAATCTCAGAGCTGGCGTGCACTGCGCTAGATCTTTTTGGTGGATGAAATGATTCTCACAGAAATGTGAAAACAATTTTTGTGATAAATTATCAATTGATCACCGTGATTATCGTAATAGTTCTAAAGAAGAGATAGTTCTATCATAATAGTTTGAATCACAATAGTTCTCGGAGTTATTAAGAAATCAGTACTAAAATATTCTTGAACCACGTCCAGGTAATAAAGAGCATAAATTCTCGATAATTTTCGCAAAAGAAGATCATATAACGATTTATTTTGTCCCATTTTAAAATGTGAATCCTTTACTTTGTCAGTCGTAAGGTTACTTCACATCATGTGGAAAAAGATACGTACATGATATATTTTTCTCTTGACTACATGTATTCTGATTTTGTAGATTGAAATCTCCTTTACAACAAACCTGCTGTACGATTCCTTTTCACTATTTTATCAAACATTGTACATTTGGATCATGAAATGTCAGGATTTCTTGAATCGTTGAACCCTAATATTCAACGTTCAATAAAATGATGAAATGTCATTTTCACAAAAACCTCTTGAAGCCTGATGTACGATTTCTTTCCACCATTTTGTCAAACTTTCAACATTAGGATGAAATGATGAAAAACGTTAGGATTTCTTGAATTTAAATCAAATCCTTGAGTTTAATAAAATTTACAAAATTTCAATCTTGCATGACGTAAATTCATAGAAATTCCAAAAAAACTCACGATTGTTAAAGATGGATAGAATTCTCGAATATATACCAAATGTTTGAGTTTAATAAAATTTACAAAATTTCAATCTTGAGAATGATAGGTACGCTTAGTACACAGGTTTGAATTTTTACAATTTTCAACAAAGATGCCCTCATCTCTCCTATATATGACGTAAATTCATAGAAATTCGAAGGAAACTCACGACTGTCAAAGATAGATAGAATTCTCGAATATATACCAAATGTTTGAGTTCAATAAAATCCTACAAGGCTTCGATCTTCAGAATATTAAAGAAATTTTTACACAGGTTTGAATTTCTACAATTTCAACAAAGGTGCCCTCATCTCTCCTATACATGACGTAAATTCATAGAAATTCGAAGAAAACTCACGACTGTCAAAGATAGATAGAATTCTCGAATATATACCAAATGTTTGAGTTCAATAAAATCCTACAAGGCTTCGATCTTCAGAATATTAAAGAAATTTTTACACAGGTTTGAATTTCTACAATTTTCGACAAAAAAGTGCTCTCACCTTTCCACCCTATACATGACGTAAATTTATAGAAATTGGAAGAAAATTCACGACTGTCAAAGATAGATAGAATTCTCGAATATATACCAAATGTTTGAGTTCAATAAAATCCTACAAGGCTTCGATCTTCAGAATATTAAAGAAATTTTTACACAGGTTTGAATTTCTACAATTTTCGACAAAAAAGTGCTCTCACCTTTCCACCCTGCACATGACGTAAATTCACAGAAATTCGCTCAAAAAAAAAAAACTCACAAAGATAGGATAGAAGTTTCGCGCGTTAACGAAACGAGACCGAGCGAATCGTCACGTGATCTCGAAGTTACACCACACATTTAATCGTCGAGGATTTTCCATCGTCAGTGGTAGGTACCGTAATTATGCTCTCCGCTGTACGTTCAGCGTAGCGTCGAAACGTCCAGCTAGCCGGCCAAACAGTGGAGCCCGGTTTCCACTTTCTTTGCCCAGAAACTCCGCACGAGTTGTCCTGATTAGATTAAAACCGGGCGTAACGGTGGAAAATTATTCATGCCGATGTTTTAGCCGACGTCGCAGCGCAGCGTGGAATGTGGAATCTGGCTGACGGAACACGAAACGCAAGAAAACGAAAGATCTGGTTAACGTGGTGCTGACCAGCAACCTTGACACGTCGAGAGTCGGCGTTTCATCGCGGGGAAACATCGCGACGTGGATTGTTCTTAAACCGGTGGCGGGCATCGCTCTCCTCGAGAATTCCGCCGTTTGGCGTAACGAATAATAACATTACTTTCGCGCAAATGACTCGTGTCTCCGGTGGCTTTCGCCCCCTTGGTTCATATTTTCCTTGCGCGATTACGAATGGTAATCCGCTTTCGTCCCAGAGGGGGCGGCACCAGCCAACGAGAATTGTAATTTCTAACTCGCCGCGAGCGTAGGGACTCTTACGAAAACAGCTTCCACACGCTCGGCTCGACTCGGCTTTAATTCGCCGAGCGGCAACTCCTTCGAATGCCATTACCAGGATTTAACTCACAAATCGTTCCCTCCCTCGTTCTTCCGGAGTTTTCGCCTCGTTCCGATCGGTGCTCCCTGCTCCTCGTTTGTCCGCTTCGATTTTCGGCCTATCCAAATGGCGCTGGTCGAGTTTGTTAGGTCCGAATTTGTAATTCGAATGTTCGGGAAACTTTGCGCGTCTTTCGTCGAACGTTCTCGTAGAATTTCGAGGTGCGACTAGGCTCGGTCAATATTAGCTCTCCCGTGACAGAAAAATTAATTTCCACTAATCGATAAAGTATCGTGTGTTATACACGTGTTCACATTTTGCCTCCATTGTGACTCATATCCATTCGGACACGCTCGTCACTAAATGTGTTGCATCCTCGTTATTTCGCGTCACGTGTAAACTTTGATTCTCTGAACAAAGTTCGATGGATACGGTGCAATGGTCAACTTCATGAATTAATACGCGTAATTTTCTACGTGTTTGCGCTAAGATATGTACAGAGTGATCGAATGATAGAAAATATAATAATATATTTGGCTTAATATGAAAATTCCAATAACTGGTAAGAATTTTTTTTTTTCAATGAATTTTCAAAGTCATTGATGTTTCTTTCAATACAACTATGTATATATATATATATATATTTATTTATTTATTTTATCGTATAACTGGTAAAAAAATACATTCAGATATAATTTAAAAAATATATATATAGTCGTAAGAAAAAAGACATCAATAACCTTGAAAAATCCTTGAAAAGTTCTTGAGGAAGAACGATCTTGAAAAAAAATATTATTGGCCTTTTCAATACCATTCGTGTTGGGCACAAAATAGTTTTTTTCGTATTATTCGAAAAGGTAGTTAGGTGACCCTGTAGACATATATATATATGTGTGTGTGTGTGTGTGTATGTGTGTGTGTGTGTACGTATATCGTACTTTAGTCTCCTTGATTACTGTACGATTGCTTCGGCTATATCGGTGCACTCGGAAGTTTGCCGAGAGTATCACGTTGGTCACAGGCGCTGAATATGATTTCGGATTCTGCGTTAACGAGAAAATCAAAATTCCATGTAACGTGCTCCGGAAGTCCGCCTATCTAATTACTTTACGAATTGCATTCGCAAACACACGGTGCTCCGCGGTGGTCCATACAACTGGAACTAGCTTGGCAACTTCGACAACATTGATTGAAACAAATACCATCGAGGTCTCCGATAGTTCGAGAAAGGATTTCGCCAAGTCGATTCGCCGTTATTTGTATTGCTCGTGGCTTCCAAATTGCAACAATCTTCGCCGTGTATACGTGCGACGTAATTAGTAATTAACAAGCCGCTCGAGTTCAATGTTACAAATCACGAACGCTTATCTCGGAACGTCATCTGGAATTTCAAGAACTTTTCGTTTATTCTCATCTAATCTGATGTGATCGAAATTTTCACCAGTTTTTCGTATGAAACTTCGAAACGAAGGATACTACGAAACAATTGTCGATGATTAATCAATGGTGATCTCAACGAATGAAACTAAAGTAACAGATTCTTTTCGTGTTTAAGAAACTTGTACATTTGTACATTGAATTTTTATAGAAACAAGTGTCACTTTTAGAACTATGTTGTCGCGTAGATATCTCAGAATCTACCCGGCGAAAGTTTTCATTTTAGAACATCTAATTGAAGAAAACAGTTTTTATATTCGAATACTACTCGTTGAATATTATTCTCAATATTCTACAAAATACTGAGAATTTCTTTTTTACGATAGTCGAACAAATTATCCGTGCCCGTCTAACGGGAATACTTTCATTCTTCATATTTCATATTTCAAGTTCTAGTCCGTGCGAAACAACATTTATCTACCTATTCTCAAATTTTCGAAGAAGCTCTACGTCTCGGATAAGAAGTTGCTCAACTGTTTCCGTTGCCTGCCTGCTCCTTGAAAATTCAATCGTCGTCTCTTAATTTACGGTTTCCAAAGACCGCGAGCGTCTGGTGGTCCGAAAATTTTCCCGAGCTCTCGGAGAATATTTCTAGCTGGCAAATACGTGTCTTGAGCTCCGCTCCGGGCTTCTTCTTCTTCTTCGAGAGGTAAGGGTAAAAGAGCCACGCGACTGCCAACAGACGTTCCGTATTCACGAAAGTGAAAGACCTTGCGGCAGTTTGCGCTGGGGAGGGTGCGGCTAGTTTCACGTAGCCGATGATCAAGCGGACAAGCACTCGTCTTGCTTTCGTTTCCTGCGCTTTTCCGGCACAGCCTGCAGCTCTCCGTCGCGCGAATAGCGAGTAAATAAAATCTCCAGGGCGCAGTGTTCCCACCGGTTGTTTATCTTGGTTTTCGCGCGTGAAAATTATAGGGGACGCGAGGAAATTCGTTCTCACCTTCCAACGTGTCGGCGACGACGAAACTTCTGAGTGCCCGTTCCTTTTATTACTGGTCGTATGTCGCCAGTTCGTCCCTTTCGTTTTTCTCTTCTCCACGGCCCTCGGTCTTAATTTCCGAGCGTGAAGCGCCAAGGATTCTCCGCCTCAGGACACGAACCCTTCCACCTCGATTTACCTTGTCACGATGCACGACGATCCTAGCATCTGCCGGATCATTTCGTCCTTTCGTACATAACGAGACGTGAGTTCTGAATTTCACGCGTGATCACGTAACCCTGTCCTCGTGTCCGTTCTTCCCTTCTGGAGAGAACTTCGGTGGCCGTGAAGCGAATCTCTTAAATTGAAGCTTAGTGTCACGACGAGCAATTACGTCGGATATTCTTGCTCTTATTGTTGGAAAATTTTGTCTCCTCTGTCGTGCAACAGACATCAAGGACTATTAAAAGTAGATGTTCTAATGTGTGAACTCGCGACGTATCGATGAAATAGCGGGTAGGTGAGAAAACCTCTCGAAAAGTCGCTTGGTAAGCGACTTCGAGAACAAGTTCCAATATTCTGACTCGATCGGTCAATTTTTCTTGCGATTTACGTTCATGTCCGCCACTTCGAGAAATTCTTCGAGAAAACCTTCGAATCCTGCTGGCAGCGAGACGTTCAAACAAGCGTCAGGCGTTACGTAAAATTATTCGCTGCACTCTTCACGATCTCTCCAGATGGAAATCGTCTCGTAATTTATCGTTTCCAGCGACTTTTATACGCCTAATGGCGACTTCTCTCCTCGAGAAATATTTAATCGTTTCAGCGCTCTTCGGATTTCGTTTTTCTGTAATAACACGAGCGTCATTCGGCATTTTTTTGAATGATCCCTGACTTCTTACGAAGAAACCTTTCCAGTTCTTACTGCAATCTTAGGTATTCTGTCGTTTTTTTTTCTTTTGTTTATTCGTTTTGTCAATTTCATGACATGGTCGAGCTTCGGCTGTTGACTCGTCAAATTGCTTTACACATTTTCTGCATCCCTCGAGTATAGAAGACATTCAGAGAATTTACCGCCTAAGTCAGGTTTTCCAATAACTATCCCAGTGTTATATACATTATATATTTTTATGCAAATAAAAGTAGTCACGACTTCTTCAAAATAATTTTTATAATTGTCATCTGATGATTTAATTTGTTTTAATTCTACTAAATGTTGTTGCTTTCCTTTTCCTTTGGCTTAAAATTTAAAAAGCGAGATCGTCACCCACGTGTGAGGTGACACGGTCTCGAATGGAAACTTGACTGTCATCCGAATTCTCTCGACTCTTACGAAGGAAAAATTCTTACGAAGAGCGAACAAAAAAGACGACTAGTAGGAAAAACCAACTTGCGTCTCTGTTCTCTGACACGTCGATGAAAGGCAAAACAAGGCGAGACCAACGCGACGAGATAATTAATGCCAGCTGGATAAGCGTGTACGTCCCTGACGAACAACGAGTTGACGGACAGTTGTTTCCTCGTTTGTCAGGAATTCGACGACTGATTCGCGTCGTCGCCGGTTTATTTCACTGCGCGATTCTGCGTCCGATTCGATTAGTGCTGCGCTGTGATTAGTGTGCCAAAGAATTCGCGGCGAGCTTCATTTCGTTTGGCGATAGTATAGATTTTGCTTTGGAAGATTGACAAGAAAGAGAGTAACAGTATATTATGAAGAAGAAATTTTCGCTTCTTTCGTTATTCTGTCGATTCAAGTAATTGGAGAAGTTGATCTTAATTAGCTTCGAGGTCTCCCAGTTTTATTATCAACCTCTCGCAAATTACGAGTTCTGAAACGAAGTGACAATTGAAATTGGAATATTCAGCGTAAACTCTCGACACTTTCGCTCTGGCGAAATAATATTACGTTCCATTCCGAAAGCCACGTTGATTTCTTAATTGCTTGATTAATTTCACCGACGATTTTATATTATCAGTAATTAGTTAAGAACCAGGCTGTAACGATACAATCGAATATATTATCCACATTGCTGGTTTCCAAACATGTGTGACACAGATTTTCACGAAAACCCTCGCCTTGGAGTGATTAATTGAAAGTACGCGAAACGTTTCGCGACGAGGAAATAATTTAACTAGCTTGCCGATTGGGAGCATCCCTTCTTTCCACTGATTCATTTCCGCGGACTGTTTCCGCACGGCGCCGTTTCCGGTCAACGAAAATCGATATCCAGTCGTTTCACAGCTACTTCCGGCGACATTTTCAGTCGCACGATGCTTATTTCGCCATCTCGATATTCGAGTTTAAATCTACTTACGTATCCACGTAAGTGCACGATTGAGAAATTGTCGACAATTGAAATTGACATGACTTTGCGAGAAAGTCACTCGGTGAAAGTGTGATGCCTCTACTTTACAATGACAGTCGTGACTTGGTTCTCTCTCTCTTTTTTTTTTTTCCTTTTTGAAGATTCATCAGGTAGAGGATAAAAAAGTGGGGATATTTTTTTTTCTTTTTCGAAAATTGTGGAACTAGAGCTTGGAGATTGAAGCCTTCTCTTTCACGAGAAAATTTCTTGTACGATTTCTTTTTCACTGCTTTGTCGAACTTTATTGAATATTAAGGTTAAACGAAATGAATTCAAGGAAACTTGAACGTGTCAGGTGAACTCTAATGTTCCAAATTCAGTGAGAAAAATCAGCGAGTTTTGTAAAGAGAGGCGTCATTGTAAAGAGAAAGTATCAATCTTTAAGATCGTAATAGATGTAGTCACGAAAAACATTTTTTTTTTAATGCTTCTATACACATTTGAATTTTTATAATTTTTAAGAAATGAATCTTTGCTTACGCATGTCTTTAAAAAAAAAAAAAAAAAAAAAAAAACATAAGCTTCACACTTCAAAACGAGACCAAGTGAATCATTGTGAGATCTCTTTTTACGAAATTATATCGATTTAAATGGTCGACAACTTTTCATTGTCATTGGTCACACTTGCGCTCTTCACTGTGTAGGCTGATTTACTTAATTTGAATTTGACTGTCTAATTATTATAACATTAGAATTACCAAGGTGATTAAAATTACTAATTCATAATCTCTAATTAGAAACTCTACAAATGTGAAATAGGACATTTTTAAAGACTTATGTAAAACTTATGTATAAGTAAGAACTTGTGTAGTCTATTTTATTATAAAGTTCTTCACTTGAATGTTTCTGACGAAAATGTTAACATTTTAGTCTCATCCACAATTACAACATTTACACATAAATTTACTACTGGAAGAAAATTTCACACTCACATCTTTGCGTGGATCATTTCTCTTCTTCGTAAAAATAATCACATACACAGTCTAATCATTTACGGACACGTGTCTACGAGATTTTTTTCCTTGCTTGTCCACGAAATGCTTCAATCTTTGGGAGATTTCGAACACCCCGTATATGTTACTTATACTTACATAAGGTAGGACGGTCATCTTTAGCAGATGTCAGAAAGCGGAAATTAAGTTTCCAGCACGCGAGAATCCGGCCGATATTAGAGACTACTCTTCTTCGGCTGCCTGGCCAATCGATAATCTCACGTCGTACGGCTCATTTAGCCGGCGCGGAGTTTTGCATAAATTTAGCCGGAAGATGGAACGATATCTAGAGGGACGGATACCGGCGAGGGAGAGATTGAAAGAGGAAGAAAGAAAGCCAGCCGAGCCCACGTATCGTTAATGGTACGTGACGGTAATTCTTGGTAAACAAGTTAATTGAAAATAAACAGCCAGCGTGCATTTTTGATGATAAACAAACTTCATCTAACCGCTGATGCGTGCTACCACTTTCCAGCTGTGTCGAAAGAAAGAAAAAAAAAGAAAAAATGCCGGGGGAATGCATTTGCGATCCGGGTTGCGCGAGAGCAAAGGAGAAAATCCTTCGTGGACTCGCCTTCTTTCCTCTCAGACCGATTTAATGGATCGAAATAACACGTCGAGAGTGTGCGCTGTCGGGCTGTTTTCAGTTGAAAGATTATTACGAAGCGTGTCTTTCAAGCACCGTGGATACTGTTACCGGGGGCCAGGCGTTGTAATCCGATTTATATCCCTGTTATTGGGATTTTCGTACACACTTCCAGCAGATTATCAATTTATTCCCGTTCACGGTAATTCTATCCATCGCGGGGAAACGGAGTTCCTCGCGTGGACGTGAACGCGATTCCTTTGGCTCGAAAATTCTCACCGTCCGATTTCACGCAACCGCGGCTGTTCGAAAGCACTTCTTTAAACAAATTAATGTAAACACGAGGTTAAACAACGAATCGAGATCCGCGGCTGAATTTGTTTGAACCGACCGACGACAAACAGCAATTTTCGCCGCGGGGGAGGGGGAAACCGGCGGAAAACTGAAAATCCCGGGAACAATCGGGTAAACTAAACTGCTCGGAGGGAGAGGAGCAAACAAGCGCAGTTAATCCAAAAAATATCGAGCGGGTCACGTTCCACCCCGATGTAAAAAGCAACTTCCTCGAAACGATTCCGTCTCTCATTCAGCCCTCGAGCAGAGAACTCTGCGAATCGGTTTCTCAAGTGATTCGATCAGACTTCCTCCTTTCATCCTCCCGTCCACCCTTCACCCGGTGGTTCTTGGCTCGTTTCAGGGCGGTTCGCCTTTTTTCCGAGGGATCTGCCACATCGTGGGAAAAGTTTTCGCTAAATATCCAAGTGCTTTCGCTGCCTCGTTTCTTCGCCCCCCCCCTGCCCCTCTGCCCCTCTCCCTCGCCGCCGATACAATTAAGCTCGGTTACGTTACGCGCGTCCTCCCGAACTGCTCGTCGTTAAAGCTTGGCTCTCCTCGTGCCTGTCTCGAGAGACTAGCAGACGTCGAACACGGACGACGCCTGAACCGGTAAGATCGATGCCAAACCGCGAAACTGTTGGACGCTTCGGTCGCGTGGAATTAAACGCTTCGAGTGGGGATGTGGATCCCGGCTCTGCCTTCGCGGATTTTATTTGCTCGCTGCTCATTTCGACACACGATCCGATGAGTTCTCCCCGACGTTGAACGGTTTTATCGCCACCGGCTTGATACAACGTGAGACAGAGAATGCTACCAGCCCCAAATCTATCGGATTTCAGAGCGCGTTCGAATCTTTCGACAGGAAAAAAATGAACAGCCATTAATGGATTAAACAAAGTAATAATATACTCCCTGTCTATTGTATTTGAAAGCGTTCGAATCTTTGGGTAGAAGAATAATAGTAATAATTAGTGACTAGTTAGAATATAATATATATATATATATATATAGTGTATTGGATTTGAGAGTGTTCGAATCTCTCGACAGGAAAACGAAGAGCTAATTGATTAAATAAAAATTAATATACCGCGACAAAAAAAAAAAATACTATAATTCCTCTCTACTGGAATTTGAGAGCATTCGATAGGAAAACGAAGAGCTAATAATATATTGAATAAAAATTAATATACCGCGACAGGAAATAGTACAGTTCGTGTTTACTGGATTCGAAAGCATTCGAATCTTTCAACGAGAAAACGAACAGCTAATGGATGAAATAAAAGTTAATATACCGTGATAGGAAATGGTACAGTTCGTGTTTACTGGTTTTGAAAGCGTTCGAATCTTTCGACAGGAAATTGAAGAGATAATAATAGACAAATTATATACAAATAATAAACTGGAAAATAAAGAGCTAATAATAAATTGAATAAAAATTAATATACCGTGACAGGAAGTAGTGCAGTTAATGTTTACTGGATTAGAATTATTTCGACAGGAAAATGGACAGCTAATGGATTAAATAATATACCGTGATAGGAAATAGTACAGTTAATGTTTACTGGATTTCAGCATTAGAATTATTTCGACAGGAAAATGGAGAGCTAATAGATCAAGTAAAAGCTAATACACCGTGATAGGAAATAATTCACTGGATTTGAGAGGTGAGTTATATACAAATAGTAAACAAATTAATATACCACGACAGGAAATAGTTCTTACTGTTGCCTGTTGAACTTGAAATTCGAATCTTTCGATAGAAACTTGAGCAGATAATAATAGATTAAACAAATCAACGTAGTCCTTGCTCACGTGTTTCGACAGAAACACCACGAATAACAGATCAAAGAAATTAAACATTTGCTTTACGTGCGTGCCATTTTTTTTTTTTTTTTTTTTTTACGCACTTTGCAATAATTTGAACAGAGAGGCAAAAGAATTTATCGTACACGTACACGGCACAGCGTTGCCAGTAGAAACGTAGAATTTTTGCCCGGGGTCCTAATTCAATAGTGAACCAACCTATGACATTTGGTGTAAAACGTTTCATCGGAAAGCGTGTTGATAGTTTCATTGTTGAGTTAACCGTTTGTCCCATCTGACGGTCGCTTTTATTGAAAAAGAAAAAAGAAAAAAAAAAAAAAGATTGAAAATTGTTTCGCGTCGATGGAAATTATCGCAAATATTGAATCCCGTGACACGCGATGAATCATATAAAAAAATTTTTTATTCGCAGCGCCGGATATCTGTCAATTTCGCCGCGCATAATATATTTTATCAACGCGGATGGAAAAACAATCCCGCGTCGCGTTACAGGTAATTTCATTTTGCACGATGTTTGTCTGCGGCAACAAAAAAAAAAAAAAAAAAAAAAAAAAAATTTACTCGATCTAGCGGTCCTTGTCTCGTACCTACATCACGCATTCCAAAATTCTCGAGCGGTTCCAACAACCCGCTGAACAGTGTACATTAGTCCGCTTGGTCCACGTGAATTTATGACGGTGTACGTACTTATGGCCGAGTTCCAG